>JALPQI010018352.1:0-41246 GCA_025490895.1 Thaumatotibia leucotreta
AGTTTTGGTCAAATCTGAAAAAAAAACCGCATTTTTGATGTTTTGAATGCCTTACACAAAAAAAAGATTTTATTAATCGAACTATCGCAAAAAATGCACTTTAAAGTTTTTTTTACATTTGCTAGGTAAGTAAAGATATTTTTGTTCATTTGATGTCAATTAAGTGTGACAAGACTAAGACAACATGGTGACAAAATCGTTTCCTAAAATGCGTTTATCATAGCGTAACGGTCTAAAACGGTTTTAAGAAAAAATCGAATTTTCTCTTAAAATAGACTGAATCCAGAAAACTTCATATGACATTTTTAACTTCAAATTTGGTCAGAAATGCGCTGTTAAATTTTTTCCCTTTCCTCATGGGCACATTGTAGAAGATGGTTTAAAAATGCTTACACCCGCCAGGCCACCACTTGTGGGCAGAAAGCGTGGGTGTGTGCAGGACGAACTGCTCTGTCTCAGGGTCGTAGGTTGCCGTGGTCTCCAGACCTCGGATAAAGGTGCCGTGACCCAATTCCGTCTGGAACACATGTTCAAGAGCGTTCTATGACACGTAGATGAAAGGTTCTTATTCCCAATAAGAGTATTTCTTGACTTAATGAACAAATCTCTATCCAATGGATCTACTGGAAACCTTTTAAAAAGTCAGTGCGAAGGTAACATGGAATATTTACCCAGACAATAAGATATTGTTTAAACTACAACTATGTAAACAAGCTTATGTTGTTTGTCTGGCCAAAAAAGTACGGCATCTGAAGACCAATTAAGTGTGGGTTTCTAAACTCATCAGTTAGGCGTAGGTACAGCCATGATAATGGACACCTAACAAGATTTCGCTTGAGATTTTCAATATAAGCACTGCTTACTACATCAATAATAAAATAGGAGCACCGCATTAAAGCCAACAATAAAATACTGCATAATAATTATCTAAAACATCAAATTATATGACAGGTCCAGCAAGAGAGCGCTTTACTCAATTTTAGACTGAAGAATTTTCCAACCTCAATTGAATTAAAAACGTGGTACAACATTCAATTTTTTTATTTTCTTAAACTTTGTATTACCTACAAAGGCTACAAATGGCAGACCTAATGCTAAACGACATTTTCTAGCAGCAGTTAACCATTGGGAGAGAGATATTTTGCTACTTGCCTGAGCATAAGTGCCAATGATCTGCATATTTAAAGCCTTCGGCAGCCACTCCGCCTGCTGGTCCGGAGTGCCCTGACCCATGATTGTGGGCACAAACATCCCCAAGTGGAGAGTGAACGGAGACTGCTCATTTAAGTACGCGTCTGCTGTTCTCCGAAGAAACGATGACCTGGAATTAGTTTCATTCTGTTCAGATTTGGGAGTAGGCCACTAGGCACCAACCACACTTGGCATGCCAATCAACGTTACCCAGCAGATTACAATGGAACATCCGATACAATAAAATCTTTTAAATATGATAGGCGGTTTGATGTAGGTACCTAAGCCACGCTTAAAAATAACCATTAAACTATTATTATCCTTGTGTTTATCACAGCTTTTGCCACGGATCTCTGAGAAGCCTCGGTTTCGTATGGCAACTTCGCTACTTTGAATAATTTGGAGTTATTTCGACTAGAAGAGAGGTTTGGGCGCTTTTGTTCACCTTTTGTGATATTAAAAGTACTTAGCGTTTCTTACTTAGAATAATATTACAACGGACGTTCCTCCATATGATGAAGATGATGGGTTATTTAATGTTAGTACTTTATAAATAACAAGGGATGGTACCTTACCTACGTACATAAGGTACAAGAATAGGTAATCATTGCTGTCTTACCCAATAGTTTCGATCCCAACATCGCCAGTCGCAACATGGTTCTTGAATAAAATTGCATACAGGCAGGACTTTTTCACTGCATTCTCATATCGCTCCTTCAAACTCAGACATTCTTCTGGGGAGCCTTTTGTTACGACTTCTATATTTTCTTTCTTAAAAGCAATGCGTTCTGGAAGAACCATATTTGAAATTACCATAATTTTCAATAGTACTTAGGTGATTTATACCTTTTCGTCTACATCATTGAAAAAAAAAACATAATTTATTTTCATTACAGATGGTGCTTTTTTACGCACTATTTCGAAAAGTGGTTTCTTTCTTGTTACGTCGAAATTTTGAAGGACTAACTGTACCTACTGGAAAACGTCATACCATACCCGTGCGAAAAGGAAATTCGTAACTCGTGCCGATTTCAATTACTTACTCCATTCGGTCGTGTTTTAATTTATCGCCTATGGTTTGGAACTTATTTTTTTTCGCACTTGTATCGTAACGTAGTATTTAAGATACGGTTCATGGTAAGATTTTCGTCAAATGTTAAACCCAATGTCTGGACAAGAGTGTTGGACGGCTTCTTTTTTTTTTTGGGTACATATGTTTTGACCCATTTACACAACTGCACAAAAATTTCAAATTTCCAATTGTTTTTTTAAATACTAAATGCAAAAAAAATCTCCCATACAACAAGATGGTTAAAAATATTCGAGGTTTTGGATTTCCACTCCTTGATGAAATTAACCATTTTTTTCTATAATTTCAAGTCATCCAGTAAGACTGTGAAGAAAAAAATATTTTTACAGATCAAAGTATTCTGGTTTTCTTTTCGTCTTGCTACATTCTAAACCAATGTTTTTAAAACATTAACAAGCATGGGAGCCATGTAAAAACTTATTTTTCTACTACTACTACTACTACTAGCTCGTTATAATCTTTATTTACCGACTCGAACACGCATAAAAATAGTAAACTAAACAACTTTCAGGGTGTTCTGTTATAATTTTGTAAAAATAATGAATGAGAATGATTTAATAATGCATTGGCGTTGGTGTGCAACTACAGGAATGTGTTAAAATCGTGCTGCGTTTACTTTTTCGTGGTAAGTTTACTGCGACAAAATCTTGCATTAAATACATGATGCATTTGGAAAATTATTATCACTAACCCGATGATGATTGTAATGTGAACAAATAATTACCTTTTTTGAGTTTCCTCGCTATAGTGAGGGGAAAGTTTTGTGTTACACACGGGTGCAAATGTATTTTACTTCTCGTATGTTAAAACACTCCCTGCGCTCAGGATTCTATTTTAGAACCACTCGCTTCGCTCGTGGTTCAACTATAGAATCCTTTCGCTTGCTCGTGTTTTAATTTCATACTCGCGGGTAAAATACAACTTTGCACCCTTGTATAACAAATAACTATTTTTATGGCAACTCGTGGGCTGGTGGAATCATAATGATTAAAATTACAATTCTGTTTGTTTATTCTTTCCTTGGTCATTATGTTTGCTGATTTGCTGTTACCATTTCTGTAAGCTGTTGCCAGGGATGTAAGGATTCTATAAGGAGAGGATAAGCAAACACTTTTATTAATGAAATTTCCCTATTTACTTAGGTTTCTTCTATGTTTAAGTTTGAAATTTAAATATGTCCAAGACATTTTTTACAGTTTATTCTTTCAACTCCATTTCGTCAAAAACGGAAATACTTTAAAAAATTAAGAAAGCTAATTTTAAGAACCTCTGAGATATGGCTACAAGTTCATGAACAAACTATGTCATTTATGTGACTAGTTTAATTTTGAGGTCTAGGGAATATGATTCTCATTTTTTTGTAATCACGCATTAGTAGCTTGGTAAATAATATTTTTATTGGGACTATCATGTCCGACAAATATTAAAATGACTTACTTACCTATGTTTCTTCTCTCTTCAGTCCTCTCCCTTCCTCCATCAATAATATACGTCAGCTCCTCAATATTAAAATTACACTTTTTCCTTTCTCTTATCAAGTCTTCATTCACTTCATACTCCGACTCCATTTTTAACTAACGCCTGTTTTAAAAAATATTATATTGATTGTTATAAACTTGTCCTTTTAATTAAGTTTTAATCGATCTTTTCTTTACTGTAGCCGATGACGAAATGAGTTGATTTAAATTGACGTGAATTAATTTCTCCCTGTTTAACATGCGTGACTATTGTTTCGATTAAAATGCGTGAGGTCAGGCTTCAGCTAGGGCATTTACCTATTTAGATGTTAATATTTAACTATTCTCTATTGAACAGGTACTGTTTTAAACAATTTATTGGGGACCTGGAGCCCATGAGCTATTTAAAGGGCTTAAAAAGCGGCATGTAGACGCCACCGGTGACCAAAGAGTTGGCTATTACCTCGCCCAGCGAATAGCAATTGCTATTCAGCGAGGTAATTCCGCCAGCCTTCTGGGCACCCTACCATCAGGCACGGAGCTCAAGCCTATTTATTGTTTGTAAATATTTGTTGATATGTAGTTTTTGTACCTACAGATAGTTTTATTTCCTTAGTGTTAGTTTATTTATATTTTTTTTTTCTGGTATATTTACTTAAATAAAAATAAAGAATTTATCGATGGAAATCAATAAGTAAATAAAAAAAAAACATTTATATGAGAATAAAATTAAATTAGGTAGGTACAGTCAGCAGCAGATTAAGCGGGTAGGGTGTTCACAGTGATCTTAACATACTCTTATTGTCTTAGCAATAAGGTCGTGTCAAGTACCAAGTTCATTTTGAACACCCTGCCTGCTTAACAATGTCTGCTGCTGACCGTATACATTTTACCGTATACATTTTACTAGAGGTACTACGTATATTGCCACAAACGGTCTCTCCAAACCTATCAACGCTTTCGCATTTTTATAGCAAATCGCCATCGTGTCACCGTCGATCGGAGTCGTCTCGAGTTGTTTCTTTTTCGCTCTTATTGCGTAGTAATAAAGGTTTTCATAAATAGATTTAACCGGATTCGCGTCGATAGATTTGGGGACACCCTAACTCGCAGCGTCATTATGAGGTACCTATTGAACGAAGTTATAATTATTATCTTACCTACCAGCAACGGAGTACCTTACCGACACATTTTCACAATAGGATATAGTGAAGGTGATTACTGGGTATAGTGAAAACTGAAAGTACATATGATGATGATACGACAATGATCATCCGGTTAGTCTGATGAAGCATAAGAACAAGAATCAAATAGGTAGTAGGTACATCAAACATTGTGCAAATAAAAAAAACAATTCAGATCCATATATTTCCAAAACTATCAACAAACATAACGATGCATTACAGTCATATACTACTTATTTACGCTATTTAGTCGTCGCAAGGCGTTAAAACTTTGTTTATATCTTTATGCTGTACCACATTCGCAGAAATAAATAAATGATTGATTGATTAACTGCAACTTAGATTGACCTTCGTTGACCTAATATGATAGACGATAGTTCGCATCGCTAATTAGTTTCAAGACTTAAATAAACGCATTTAACTATCTTCAGACTTATACGAGTATTGGCCCAATCTGGAAAGGAGCATCATCACCGCAAGTACGAGATATGAAACAACTACCCATGAGGTGTGGAAAACAATGCAAAAGGCTACTGTGTCAACTCTACAGACTGCCCAAAATGCGCAGAATTGGACGGCCTGGAAAGAGCTGGCCAAAGTACCTAGTCCCAGTGTATACGAGTCTCATCTCTTAAACTTGTTATGCTGAGTTTTGGCCATTTCGAGACAAAATTTCGTGTTTACTGTTTTGTTTTGTTTCTACTGTGTCTCGAATAAACGTTTTTTCCTCTTCTTTTCTTCTTTTTCTTCTTCTGCTTAGGGTGCGGCTCACACTGACGCGGAGCTGTACAAAATTGACCAATTACATTTTTCAAATTCAAAATTCGAAACACTGATGCGGTCTCATTGGCCGAGCTCCCACAGCTTCGCTCCGCTCCGCGTCATTGGAGCCTCATGACCTTTCAAATAAAGAGAAAGACTCTATGTAAAGAGGTTCTTGGATGTTTCAGAATGGTTATATTTTTTTTTTATTACATAAAATAGTACTAGGTCCTACTATTCCTTAGTTACTACTAGTGCTACTAGTCCCTATAACCGAAAATTACTCCTCTATTGATACGCAGTTCGTCAATAATGTGGGAATGGTAATGACTCGATTTTGCGGAAGAATAATCGAACAGAACAACCCCACTACTTCTGAAATTTAAGGTAATTTCCAAAAAAATCCCTCAGTGGAATCCCTAAATTGTGCCAAAACCTCACTGGCAACAGTGTGCACTTATTTTTTGGTCACCTGTGTTTAAACTTGGCTGTTAACTCGTTCGACGCCGGTGACACAGTATGTGTGACCAACAAAATGTGATTCCTATTCCAGTGACACACATAACCTTATTCTTATGCCACTTATTCTTATGATTTATGCTATCAAGTTCTTCCTCCTAATCCAAGTGCCATAGAAATACGAACGTTGTTGACACAAGTGCTGTGTCACTAGCATAAGAGTACAATCTGCTCAGTCACACATGTGTGTCAATGGCATAGGAGTTCTATCAGATAATTTCGATTGGCATAGTCTTAGCGTTTAGTGAAACAGTACTGGAGGCGAATGTGTTAATTTTCAGCGACGTCACAGTTTCCCCTGCATGAATGGTTTGAGGTGCGTGTGGAAGCTCTCGTTGACGGGTTCCGCGTTGAGAGGGCTGCGCATCGCTTCTTCCATCAGGCGCTCGTACACTCGCCCGTCGTACGCGCCCAGCGTGGATTGCAGGATCTGTGCCAAACATGTCCATTTAATGAAAGCTAGCCCCTTTTTCAAAAAGATCTCCTAACTTAGCAAGCCGTTAGTTATTGTTTATCCGTTTCTTTCTTATCAATATGTCAATAAGACCGAAAGGGACAAACAATACTTACGAGTATATAGCGGCATGGGGTAAGTCATCAGGTAAAACTTCAGGTCAATATTTAGTAAGCTTGGCGTACCTATATGGAAGTTATACCTTAAAGTCTTGGCCACGACTTTGGTCATGGAGGCACATTGCACGTAAAACCGATGGCCGTTGAGGAGAAAAGGCTTTCGAGTGGCAGCCATGTACCGAAAGGCGCAGAGTGGGTAAGTCCCCCACAAGGTGGACTGATGACCTGATGGTGAAAGTCGCAATAGTCCACTGGATGATGGTGTGCTCAGGACCGGTCATTGTGACAATCTTTGAGGGAGGCGAGGCCTATGTTCAGCATTGGACGTCTTTCGGCTGATATGGTGAAGGATTGACATGGACATTTGTTTAAACTTTACGAATTTCAATAATCACAGTAAGCCTTCAGACAACTCACGCCATCTATGATGTCGAAGGCGTCGACCAGCCCCACGGCGTTGGGTCGGATCTTGGCCAGCAGTTCCTCGTACCAATACTGCAGCTCGTCCACATCGTGCGAGGATATACTCGTGTACTGAAACACATCACACACACTGTCAATCAATTAGGGTTTTTAATACTTTTTCTGCCACGGTAGAGCGGTGAGATGGCAGCATTGTGGCGTCAAGTCCTAGTGGTCCAACGAATTGTCCAAATATATACGGACCTATAAATTTGATAGCTGTTTGGACCTACGGAGCGCCGCGCGCCTCGTGGCAGAAAGATATGTAACCCTCATTATGCGTTAGGAGGTAAATGCCCATAACATAATCGCCACGCCGGGCAGCGGGTTGGCGATTGCAGTATTGTGTCCACTATGGTAACACTGTAGCCTTTACATGATGTCAGTTAATTACTATCATCTTAGTGATGATTCTAACCCCCTTATTCATTCATGATCATCAACCTATGATAGTCCATTGCTGGACGTAGGCCTCCCCTATTAACTATGCGTATAGACGCATTAGGAGGTAAATGCCCATAATCGCCACGCTGGGCAAACGGATTGGCGATCGCAGTAATGTGTCCACTATTATGACGCTGCTGCCCATCATCAATCTTTTATCAAATAATGGTCAGTGATACTTACCTTAGTCGACTCTTACCTACGACACCCGCAGGAGGAGTTGGGGTGGTGACAAATGTATTCTTACTGCCGTCACCACACGGCTTAACACCATACCCTTATTCATTATCGTCTCCTAACTTAGCAAGCCGATAAGTATTATTTGTCCTTTTCAGTGTTCTATATTTTCTAAGACTGAAAGGGACAAACAATAATTTGTGGCTTGCTAAGTTAAGAGACGTTTATGGGTAACGGGGTAATTATTTATGGCAACACCCAATTTCACCAGTAGCAGATCGTTGAGTTTCTCCAGCGCCCAGTAGAGGGCATACAATTGGACGAGCTGCTGCAGAACCAGCCGCGCCTCGGGCGGCACGCTGGCGTCCAGGTTCCTGCATGCTTAGCCAAGTTGCCAATCGCTAACGCTTAGTAGCGTATCGTAGGTTTCCCTTTCTGTCACTCTTTCATATTAGTGCGACAAAGACAGTTAGCCGCCTTTCGTTTACGATTAACGATTAAGCACTAGCGATTAGCAACTTGTCTAAGAACCCTGATCTCGGCGTGGAATGTGGACGTCATTATGACGTGGTAGTGTCTCTACAAGTCATTTATGGCAACACCTCACCAGTAGGAGATCGTTGAGTTTCTCCAGCGCCCAGTAGAGGGCATACAATTGGACAGAACCAATCGCGCCTAGGGCGGCACGCTGGCGTCCAGGTTCCTTATCTCCGCGTGTAATGTGGACGTTATTATGACGCGGCAGTGTCTCTACAAGTCATTTATGGTAACACCTCACCAGTAGCAGATCGTTGCGTTTCTCCAGCGTCCAGTAGAGGGCATACAATTGGACGAGCTGCTGCAGATGCATGCTTAGCCAAGTTGCCAATCGCTAACGCTTAGTAGCGTATCGTAGTTTTCCCTCTGTCACTCTTTCATATTAGTGCACAAGAGACACAAATGTTTTGATAAAGAAAGACAACATTTATATAAAAGGAGAAAAACATAACAACCTTTACACTTTAAAATTAGATCTGACAATTGAAGAAGCTCATGTAGCAAATGAAAGCGATGATTTATGGCACAAGAGACTTGGCCACATAAATTAAAAGACAATTAGCTGCCTTTCGTTTACGATTGACGATTAAGCGCTAGCGATTGGCAACTTGTCTAAGCACCCTGATTTCGGCGTGGAATGTGGACGTCATTATGACGTGGCAGTGTGTCTATAAGTCATTTATAGCAACACCTCACCAGTAGCAGATCGTTGAGTTTCTCCAGCGCCCAGTAGAGGGCATACAATTGGATGAGCTGCTGCAGAACCAGCCGCGCCTCGGGCGGCACGCCGGCGTCCAGGTTCCTGCATGCTTAGCCAAGTTGCCAATCGCTAACGCTTAGTAGCGTATCGTAGTTTTCCCTTTCTGTCACACTTTCATATTAGACAAAGACAGTTAGCTCAGGCCTCAGGTATTGGGCAACTACCTGTTGAATCTTTGCCTTATCTGCGCAAGCGGGGCTCTGCGCGGATGGACCTAGTACATCCCTAGCTACTCGTGGGAACTGTATGGAGAATAAAGCAAAAAAAATCAATAAAAAAAACAAAACAAACAAACACACAAACTTCTTCCTCCTTAGATGAGACGGCGAAAGCTGAAGCACTAAGGAGGGAGAAGAGCACAGAAGGGGGACCGGCCAAAGAGGAAACGTTGAAGCTGGGGCAGCCATCGGAAGCAGGGGTACCAACCGGAACCCCAGCCAAGATGGCTAAACCGGAGACGATGAGGCCTCCAGTAGCCGGAACCTCAAAACAAACAACGGCGGTGAAGAGCGGGACGACAACAGTCGAACCCTCTAAGCAGCCCATAGATCCCGGCTGGGAGATCAGGTGCAAACCCAAGGGGATGCCTGCCCAGACCGACACAAACGCACTCCAGCGGAGGAAACTCTCGCAGAGGAAGAGGCAGCGGCTTCAAAAGCGAAGAGAAGCGGAAAGTCGTGCCTCTGAAAACCTACAGGGGACTGACGCTGGGAGAGACGGGGAAGCGTCAACACCCGCAGAACAGAGCCAGGCGAAAAAACCAGAGGGGATAGCCAAGAGGGCACGCCTGGATGAAACCATATCCCCCCGAGGCGAGCATAAGAGGCGATGCACTGACGGGGACCGGCCAAAACCATCCACCTACGCAGCGGCGGCGGCGTCAGACCTGACGGTTGCGATCACAAACGTGCGCACGGGCAGGCTGACAAAGCAGGACGCTGAGGAGGTGGAAAAGAAGATCGGGGACGCTATTTTCCAAGCGGCCCTGGACACCGATCTGGACGCGGTAACGGAGGCCCCAGCGTTTGCAGGTAAGCCAAGCCTGGTGGACGGGTACCTGAAACTGTGGTGCCAGGACACGAACACCAAGGCTTGGCTGATGAAGTGGCTGGAGACTGCTGCCCTGGCGAACGGAGACCATCTTATCGGAAGGAGGGAGGATGAGATGGTCCGGAGCGTGAGGTGCGGCATCCTGATACCGTCGCTAGAAACGGATCTCACCAAGGTCGGCCGGGTCCTCAACTTCCAGAACCCGTGGGCCATGGTGAGGAAATGGACGCTGCAACATGCGATACCCCTCAAGAAAAAAGGGAATACCTTACTCTTGGTGGGAATACCTGAAGACATCGTGCCTCCCATGATGGAAAAGGGACGAAGGTTGAACTACATGTGTGGGACAATCTACATCCGTTTCCATCATGCCGGAGGACGCTTCAGGGATTCCCCGCCTGAGAAACAGACCAAGGAGGAGACCACCACGGCAGGAGGGGAGGAAAAAGCGCCAACCATCGCACCCAAGGCGAGCACCCCCTCTGCAATGGAAACAGAGGAAGCGCGGAACTAGGACGAAGAGGAAGGCATACTGCTGGAATCCGACGACGAGGACGGCCTTCCGAAAGGAATTAGTCTCCTGGACCTAAAGGGGAAGGCGGGGGGAACACCCTCTGATGGCGCCTTCCCAATGTAAAATACTACAGGTTAACCTCCAGCACAGCGAATCTGCAACGGCTCAACTTCGAAAATGGCTGGAGGTTAACCAACCATCGATAGCCCTGATCCAGGAGCCGTGGATCAGAAACACACGCATAAACGGCCTTTGTAACACCGGAGGTAATATTTTCTATAATACACATTGTAAACCCAGAACATGCATATATATATCCCGAAACATTATGGCACAACCACTAACTCAATTCTGTTCCAGAGACGTGTGTGCCATAAAATTTCTCAGAACACAAAACTCAAAGCTGCCGGAGATAGTACTGGCGACCGCGTACATGGCGGCAGAGGATGATCCACCTCCAGCGGAGCTGAACGACCTCATACGCTACTGTGAACATGAAAGGCTCGAGCTGGTCATATCCGCTGACTGCAACGGCCACCACAACCTATGGGGAATGGAAACAAACAACAAAAGAGGTAACGAACTAGTGGAATACCTAATGACTACTAACCTAGATATATTAAACACAGGATCTAAACCAACTTTTGTCACTCGTAGATGTAACACTATAATTGACATTACTCTAAGCACAGGTCTGGCTGCGCAACATATATCCAACTGGCACGTGTCGGAAGAGTTATCCTGCTCCGACCACAGATGGATACGGTACGACCTAACTGCTGACACCCACACAATAACGCCAAGAAGAAACCCAAGACGCACGGATATACCGGCGTATAGGGAACTTGTCGAAGGTAAACTAAAAAATACACAAACTTACAGACCTAACAATACAAGGGAGTTGGAGAAACAGGTAAACTCACTTACTACAAACATAACTGACAGCTTTGAAAACACATGTCCACTATCGACACCACCGGCTAGGAAAAACAACAACGGCTGGTGGGGACCGGAGTTGGAACGATTGAGAACAAAAATGAGACGACTCTTGAACAGAGCAATGAACACAAGATCTGACGATGATTGGGACGCTTACAAGACGGCCAAATCAGACTTCAAAAAAAGACTAAGATACAGAAAATCCCTCTCATGGCGGAAATTCTGTGATAACATATCCACGACAACGCATGCAAACAGAACAAGGAAGATCCTCGCAGATCAACCGAAACAGCTACTAGGCACCCTGCGGAGACTGAACAACACCACTACCACCACTCCAGCGGAAACGGAACGGCTAATGGTGGAAACACACTTCCCGGGATGTAGAGTAGTAAACAAACAAGACCAAGACGAACAAACAACGGAATACTACCCAACTGAGACGGAGTGGGAGACAGCGGAACGCATAACAGAAATTAACAAAACAATATGGGCTGTGAATAGTTTTGAAAGCTATAAGTCGCCAGGCACAGACGGAATCTTCCCAGCACTACTAAAATGGGGAGGCCTAAAACTAATGGAACAGGTATCAAATATACTCTGCAGTTGCATAGCATTGAGATACATACCACACAAATGGAGGGAAGTAAAAGTTATCTTCCTACCAAAACCCGGCAAGACTGACTATTCGGACCCCAAGTCATTCAGGCCAATAAGCCTCACATCCTTCTTATTAAAAACTCTAGAAAGATTGTGCGACAGAGAACTGAAGGATACGGCTCTTAAGAACATAACAATACATCCAAACCAACACGCCTATAGTCAAGGCAAATCAACAGACTCAGCCCTTCATGCTGTAGTGAGCAATATAGAAAACGCACTGGAGAGGAAAAACTCTTGCCTCGGCACCTTTATCGATATAGAAGGGGCCTTTGACAAAACCAACTTTAGCAGCATTCAGTTAGCGCTACAAAGACACGGAACAAACCACCTTATAACAGAATGGATCATGAACATGCTCAAACAGAGAGTAGTAATACTGTCTGACAACAAAGAACCCCAGGCACTCGTTATGAGAGGATGCCCCCAGGGAGGAGTACTATCACCACTACTCTGGAACCTGGTAGTGAACGATCTAGTAAAGGAACTAAATAACAGACATTTTATGACTATAGCATACGCTGATGACCTAGTGATATTAGTCAGCGGCTTGATAATAAGCACATCATGTGATCTGACACAATCTGCACTAAGGATAGTGGAGAAATGGTGCAGGGAGAATGACCTATCGGTAAACCCAAAAAAGACAGATGCAATGCTCTTCACACATAGAAGAAAGTTGGGTAGCTACGAAATGCCAACTCTCTTCGGAACGAAACTAACGCTTTCAAAGGAAGTTAAATACCTAGGAATAACCCTGGATGACAAACTCAACTGGGGCAAACATTTGGACAATAAACTGAACAGAGCTACAGTAACCTTTTGGCAATGCCGAAGGATGGTGGGCAAGAGATGGGGCCTAGCACCTCACATAATACTGTGGCTATACAAAATGGTCATATTGCCGATGATCAGCTATGGCTCGGTTGTGTGGTGGCCTCGCACACAGCAAACCACCACAATAAATAAACTAAGCAAGATACAAAGACTAGCATGTGTGGCAACCACAGGCTGCATGAGAACCACTCCGACTGCAGCACTGGAAATAATGCTAGGACTGCTACCGTTACATATGCACATACAGAAAGAAGCGGCCGCCACAGCGCTTCGGCTTAAAAACCTGAACTTATGGTCAAACCTCAGCTCGGCACACAAAAAGATCTATGACAAGATGATCTCTAGTATGCCAATACTTGAGGCACCTATTGACAAAGTACCAAAGACGATGATCTTCTGGAAAGATTATGCCATATCGTTAACAGAGGATCAGAAGGAAGGACTGAATCAAACACACCTAAGAATATTTACAGATGGCTCAAAAACAAATGAAGGTACCGGATGTGGAGTCTTCTCAGAAGACCTTAACATGCACATTTCGAGACCTCTAGGAGAACATAGCACAGTGTTCCAGACGGAATGTGTAGGAATAATAGAAGCCTGCAAGGCACTGAGGAGACGAAAAACCAAAAATGAAAATATACTAATACTGTCAGACAGTAAATCAGTGCTGCAAGCGCTACAAAGTAACAAATTCACCTCAGAACTTATATTAGAATGTCACAGCTGCCTCATGGAGGAAAGCAAAGAAGGGAACAAAGTGACTATACAATGGATAAAAGGACACAGTGGCTCAAGAGGAAACGATGCGGCGGATGAACTGGCGAGAAAAGGATCAGAGACACCGTCGTACGGACCGGAACCCATCATACCACTACCTTTATCATACATACGAAACCAACTCGGTCTATATCACCGACATCTCCACAATAAATGCTGGAACGATCTGGTTTCCTGCAGACAGACCAAAGAAGTACTACCCGAATTGAACTGTAAACTCACTAAAACCCTACTACGAACGCCCAGACACAAACTGAGGAAAATAGTAGGATTGATCACGGGACACAACACATTAAACAAACATCTGCACAATATGGGCAAAACAGATAGCCCTATGTGCAGGGCCTGCATGGAAGAGGAGGAAACAGCAAAACACATTCTCCTAAATTGTAAACAGGTAGAGGTATACAGGAGTAGGCACTTGGGGACTCCACATACACTAAAGGAGGCATTTAGCAACCTGAAACATACACTGAGTTTCGTGGAGGAGCTTGGATGATTGGAATAGGGCTACCTCGCTATCACGCAAAAAAGGCACGATGGTTGTCGAGTTGCGGAAAAAGCCCAGGATAACTAACTAACTAACTAACTAAAGACAGTTAGCTGCCTTTCGTTTACGATTGACGGTTAAGCGCTAGCGATTGGCAACTTGTCTAAGCACTGATCTCCGTGTGGAATGTGGACGTTATTATCACGCGGCAGTGTGTCTAGAAGTCATTTATAGCAACACCTCTCCAGTAGCAGATCGTTAAGTTTCTCAAGCGTCCAGTAGAGGGCATACAATTGGACGAGCTGCTGCAGAACCAGCCGCGCCTCGGGCGGCACGCTGGCGTCCAGGTTCCTGCATGCTTAGCCAAGTTGCCAATCGCTAACGCTTAGTAGCGTATCGTAGTTTTCCCTCTCTGTCTCTATTTCATATTAGTGTGACAAAGACAGTTAGCTGCCTTTCGTTTACGATTAACGATTAAGCGCTAGCGATTGGCAACTTGTCTAAGCACTGATTTCGGCGTGGAATGTGGACGTGATTATGACGTGGCAGTGCGTCTAGAAGTAATTAATGGCAACACCTCACCAGTAGCAGATCGTTAAGTTTCTCCAGCGCCCAGTAGAGGGCATACAACTCAACGAGCTGATGCAGAACCAGCCGCGCCTCGGGCGGCACGCTGGAGTCCAGGTTCCTTATCTCGGCGTGGAATGTGGACGTTATTATCACACAGCAGTGTATCTAGAAGTAATTTATGGCAACACCTCACCAGTAGCAGATCGTTGAGTTTCTCCAGCGCCCAGTAGAGGGCATACAACTCAACGAGCTGATGCAGAACCAGCCGCGCCTCGGGCGGCACGCTGGCGTCCAGGTTCCTTATCTCCGCGTGTAATGTGGACGTTATTATGACGCGGCAGTGTCTCTACAAGTCATTTATGGCAACACCTCACCAGTAGCAGATCGTTGAGTTTCTCCAGCGTCCAGTAGAGGGCATACAACTCTACGAGGTGCTGCAGAACCAGCCGCGCCTCGGGCGGCACGCTGGCGTCCAGGTTCCTTATCTCGGCGTGGAATGTAGACGGTATTATCACGCGGCAGTGTATCTACAAGTCATTTATGGCAACAACTCACCAGTAGCAGATCGTTGAGTTTCTCCAGCGTCCAGTAGAGGGCATACAACTCTACGAGGTGCTGCAGAACCAGCCGCGCCTCGGGCGGCACGCTGGCGTCCAGGTTCCTGATCTCCGCGTGGAATGTGGACGTTATTATGACGTGGCAGTGTGTCTAGAAGTCATTTATAGCAACACCTCACCAGTAGCAGATCGTTGAGTTTCTCCAGCGCCCAGTAGAGGGCATACAATTGGACGATCTGCTGCAGAACCAGCCGCGCCTCGGGCGGCACGCCGGCGTCCAGGTTCCTGCATGCTTAGCCAAGTTGCCAATCGCTAACGCTTAGTAGCGTATCGTAGTTTTCCCTCTCTGTCACTCTTTCATATTAGACAAAGACAGTTAGCTGCCTTTCGTTTACGATTGACGATTAAGCGCTAGCGATTGGCAAATTGTCTAAGCACCCTGATTTAGGCGTGGAATGTGGACGTGATTATGACGCGGCAGTGTCTCTACAAGTCATTTATGGCAACACCTCACCAGTAGCAGATCGTTGAGTTTCTCCAGCGTCCAGTAGAGGGCATACAACTCGACGAGGTGCTGCAGAACCAGCCGCGCCTCGGGCGGCACGCTGGCGTCCAGGTTCCTGATCTCCGCGTGGAATGTGGACGTTATTATGACGCGGCAGTGTGCCTGGAAGCCAATTAAGTCTTTAGAGCTCGGGCACTACCGTAAACATCGCAACAAGGAAGATTACAAAGCAAATATCTATCAGTTGAGACGAAACTTCAATGAAAGTCATTTAGAAGGTTCTTAACCCTTTAATGGGTATTGGCAACATATTTGCCGTCATATAAAAAACAAAACCAAATCAATTTACGAATGCGTAAGGTTCGAAATTGAATACTTTATACTATACTTTAGAAATGTCAAATGGTCAAAGGATTAAAACACTCGGACCTGCTGAGAATTCAAAGCATGGTCGTTCTGTGTCACTTTTTTGTTACTATAAAGCAACGCATAAATTAAACTTTGAACTGAAATTCCATAAGAAATAAATCGTAATAGTCGATAAGACAATGGAGAATGAAATCTCTTCAATTTAATGAAATGAAAGTGCTGAAATAGATGTTTCCAAATTTTTTATACAATTTCTAAGTTTCATGTTAACTGAGCTGGAATACTGCTGCCCGGATATTACAAGGTTCTATTTTGCTCTTTCATCAACTTAAACCCCAATCCAATCCGTCCAGCCCAATATTACACGGTAATATGTCACATGTTCAGGGTAATTAAAAATGGACTAAATGTCATTGTGACAATGTTCAAATTTAAAGTTGATGAAAGTGCAACATAGAACCTTGTAATATTGAGGCAGCGATATATGTAATTTTGATATGTACTTCTAATTGGTATGTGATTATGATGATTAATGACTAGATTGTAACTGCATAATATATTCTTTATAATATGTTACTAACTTCAGCCGCTGACACTAATTGAACCGAAGTGGAGTTCCAGGCGTCTTCAGGTGACATCCCTGAATCGGTGCGTTTCTTTAAGTTCTTTACACACGTCGCCACTTTTCTGTAATGTTGACAAAATAGTCATTATCATTAGACATAGGTACCCGTGCTTACATATTGTAATATTAGTTCCTAAACTAGATGTTTATGAAAGTCCAAAACGAATTACTGATTTGTAGAAAACTAAAATATTGTATACGCCATTAGAAAGTAGAAAGGGTACCTTAACCTCTAGCCACCCAGAGGCCTATTAAAAGGTCTCCTCAAACAATAGAAATTCTATTCTATTTCCTGCACTATCAATTCAAAATTCACTGGCTTTTATTGTCTGGGTAGCAGGAGATTAATATAAGACTATTTCTGCCCACTCCTTCCTATCCTACCTTTCTATTTGAACTAGTCTAGGCTAAGTAGGCTAGGCCGCCGTTATGGAATTTTAAACTTGCAAGTGCGCCATGGCAGTCAAAGAATCCCAAAAGTTGGGAACCTAACATTACTGACTGACGTACCCCATAGCGACCTTCTGTAACCCTCGAATGATGCCATCAACTGAGTTCTCCCACCGCTCGCAGAATCCCGGTGAACTGGCAGTCTTCAAGTAAGCCACGGTCGGGGTCAGCTTCTCCATACCTGTCTGCCAGGTCTTCACTAAGTACCTGGAAGCATTATGATGAGAATTTTACCTATAAGTTTTGTTTTACGGAAAAACTTCGAAACTTCAAATTATCATGCAGTAATACTGCAGCAGTATAAAAGAGAACCTAAGTTAGCTCAACTATGCAGCAGGTGAACAGAATTTCCCCTCGAAAGTATTGGTCCCAGTGACCACTTACTAGTCCATACAGCAGGTGTGATGAAGCCGTTTTGACTCCTGACCATTGGTAATCAAATAATTTCTTATAGCTTGTAGTCTGTAGCAACAGAACACAGTTGTCGCGTATATCCCAGATATATGTCCGTACCCAGCAGTCAGAACAGAGGCTTTGAAGTGTTGCCTCACTGTCACACTTATGTACGAATTCACGAGTGAGAGAGAGCAACACTCCCTGTGTTCTCCCCCTTGTAAGTACACGCCGTAGTGACAGGCCCTACGCCATGAGTAGGTTGGCATGTACTGACTAATGAGATGACCACTAGCTGTGCAGTGTGCATCACATGTAAATCCTCACCTAGCGGTCTGCAACAGCAGAACAGTGTTCTCCCCCTCGTAAGTGCAAGCCGCAGTGACCAGCCCATACGTCATCGGCAGGTTTGAAGACTGCATATAGCCGTGACCACCGCACGCCAACCGGCAGCGCTCGACGTACATGCTCGTGTCGGCTGTGCTGACCGCTTTGAGGCAGCATGCTAGCGCGTGTAACTGTAATTATGGTGTTTTGTGGCAGGATTAACCGCTGAATTGAACGGGTGCTGTTCAATTCAGCAGTTAATCCATTGGAATCAGCGTTTGAATCCATCAACTGTGATGCAGTTTCATTGGAACTACCTTTTTAACATTCAAACTGAGAATAAAATTAGATAGAGAAAGACTATACATTTTTCTTAAGGTTGAAGCTATGTCAGGGACATCATTAGGCTAATGTACATTCAAGGAGTAAGCTAATGACATTAGCTTACTCCTTGAGATATAACTGATGCTAAATCTAAAATTGGTGTGACAACTGTCACATGATAAAAACCTAAACACCCGCCTGTTGAGAAACTATATATCGACGGTAGGAAGGCTAATTGACTTAACCGACATTTTATGAACTTTACAGGAGAGCCATTTAAAGTTTTATTTTTTAGTAAAAAAATCGCTACAAAAAAAGTAACAGGTATATTGTAACGCAACTGCCATCAAATATTCAAGACATAAAGGCGCATACTTTGGTTCCTACCTTGATAAAATTAGTTTATTATGTCTCGAAATAAAGGTCGCTTAAGACAAATCTGCTAAAAATGAGAGAAAGGCTAATTGGTTCAAATACCAACAGCGTCTGCCGCCGGAGGCAAGTCAAATGACTGTAGTGTACAAGTGCACTTTTTTAAAAAGAAGGCTAAATGAGCTAAGCGCTATTTTTACTATACAACGGGGTAAGGCTAAACAGTTTAAGCGTTTCTTTAATGGAAATAAGTGGCGATTCTAATTGACTTAATGACACACACTCATTGAAAAACGGATTGCTTAAATCTCAGGAATTATATAAATATGATTAAACATGGTGGTTGAAGCTCGGATATTTAGAGACAAAGGTATAATTACTCTGCAGGTCTAAAGAAAACAAAATGAATGAACATCGTTTTTCTCAATTTTTATTGCTATATAAAGAAAAATATTTGCTTCTGTTAGAGGTTTAATGTTTGTCACCTCTTTGTTAATCCTGGCCGATAGCGCATTCAAAAGTAACTGACAATGTCGCTTTGAAATTCTGTATTCCTTGTTTTCCTTGTGCAAATAAATCTCTGCTATTTACAAATATTATGTTTTAAATTAATATTATATTAGGTTATGGTTCCGCGTGAATAGTGTTGTTGTGATAAATATGTCGGAAAGTAATTGTAATAATTTCTCGCACGAAAAATTACGTGGACGTGAAAATTACGTCGAATGGAAATTTGTTATGAAAAATGCTTTGATACACGACAATTTATGGAGCTCTATTTGCGGTTACGATGCAAATGATACAACGAAGTCCGAGTTGAGAAAACGATCTGACGAAAAAGCAAAATCTAAAATTTGTTTGAGCGTTGAAAAGTCTTGTTTCTCACATTTGATGTCGGCGGCAACGGCAAAAGACGCATGGAATGCGCTGGAACGAGCGTATGATGATAAAGGTCTCGGTTCAAGGGTGAGAACACTCCAGAACTTGTGCGCTGTCAAACTAGAGAACTTCAACAGCATGGAAGTTTATGTCAACCAAGTTTTATCGCTAGCACAGCAATTGAAAAATATGGATAAACCTGTTGATGACGAGTTTCTGGGTGCGTTGATGCTTAAAGGTTTACCGACGGAGTACGAGCCCATGATCATGGCACTTGAGCATTCTGGGGCCGCCATCACGGCCGATTTTGTCAAATCGAAATTGCTGCAAGACCAACGATGGACTACTCGTGGAGATTCGAATGAATGCTTGTCTTCGATAAGAAAAGGCGCTACTTCGAATGACTCTGGGACGAGAAAAGCGCAACAGCACAAGACTGAGAACAAAGGAAAGGATACCCCTGGCCGTAAAAGAGAACCGTGGTGCTGGAAATGCAAGCAAAAAGGACACCTGAAGAAAGACTGTCGGAACGAGACTGGCTGTCTAGGGAACTGTGCTTTGTCGGCATATAGCGTTGGAGCGGACTCTGAGAATTGATGGTATGTGGATTCGGGAGCTACAAATTGTATGACTAGCAGGCGCGATTTGATGACTGACTTTAGATCGCACGGTGGATACGTCACTATTGCTAGTGGAGACAAATTACAGTGTTCAGGTACAGGTAATGTTAAGTTGTCGAATTGTGCGATGTTGACTGACGTGCTGTATGTACCTAAATTGTCTGTAAATCTCATATCTGTTTCTCAATTGATTAAGAATGGTAGTTCTGTAAATTTTGATACTAATGGTTGTACAATTTTTATGCCGAATGATGTTTTACTACGGGCACATGACATAGGAGGTGCTTACAAACTTCAGACTTGCAATCTAAGGGCGAATGTTACTATTAGCACTGCAACTTGGCATCAGCGCCTTGGCCATTTAAGTGGCAACAATATGAAGCTTTTGAGGCAGGGACTTGCTAATGATATTAATTTTCAGGATGACCCTTGTAAAGATGTTGCGTGTGAGGTTTGTTTGAAAGGAAAGCAAGTGCGTTTTCCTTTTGTTAGCAATCCTGAGAAGTCTGTTGCTGCAAAGCGGTTGGATTTAATCCATACCGACTTGTGTGGCCCATTGCCGGTGAATTCGCTCGGAGGCAAGAAGTACATCCTGACGTTCTTGGATGATCATACGAGGAAGGTGTTTGTGTATTTCCTGAAGCACAAAAGCGAGGTGAGTCAATACATTAAAAACTTTATTAACCTAGTCGAAACTCAAACTGGTGATAAAGTCAAAGCTCTGAGGTCGGACAATGGGACCGAGTACGTGAATAAGGATCTAGATATTTTCTTTAAAAGCAAGGGGATTATCCATCAGGTAACTGTGCCGTATAGTCCTCAACAGAACGGTGCGGCGGAGCGGCTTAACAGGACCCTTCTAGAAAAAGTAAGATGTTTATTGTACACGTCCAACCTTGACCATAAATTTTGGGCTGAAGCTGCAGGTACAGCAGCGTATTTAATTAATGTATCACCATCAAAACGACTTTCAGGTAAAACTCCTGAAGAAGCCTGGACAGGTACAAAGGTTAGCCTGAAAAACTTGCGTGTGTTTGGCTGTGAAGCTTATGCTCACATCGATGATGTGAAGCGGAATAAGCTGGAGCCAAAAAGCAAGCGTTGTATTTTTCTCGGCTATGAATCTAATGGGTATAGGCTTTACGATTTGGCGAAAAAGCAAGTTTTTCGTAGTCGTGATGTTGTTTTCAATGAGACAATCTTTCCAGGTGCCACCGGTAAGCGGTCCGTTGAAATTTTCTTCCCCACATGTGATGACGACGCTACCGTTGAAGACCACAATGATAATGAGCCTGAAGTTGGGCCTGAAGTTGAATTTGAGGCGGAGATACGAACGCAGCCAAATGTAGAGGTTCAGTTTGAGGCGGACGGACAGGCTCCAACTTCTTCTACTGACACACAGGAACAACCTGCTGATGTTGATAGTAGACCTCTCTATTATTTACGGTCAAGAGTACCAAAGACAATGTCCGCGCTCGAGGTAGAGGCATGTGAGCCGACAACTGTTAAGGAGGCTTTGCAATCGAGTGATGGCAAACTGTGGCGACAAGCTATGCAGGATGAGATCGATTCATTTGATAAGCATGATGCTTGGGAGCTTGTTGATAGACCGGCGGATAAGAATATTGTCAAAAATCGGTGGCTGTTCAAAATCAACCGCGACGCTAATGGGAAGATAGCGTGTTATAGAGCGCGATTGGTTGCTAAAGGGTTCACCCAGAAATTTGGGATTGATTATATGGATACGTACTCTCCTGTTGTACGACATAGTTCGTTGAGAATGCTGCTCTCTCTTGCAGTCGAGTTAGACCTGAAGATAGATCATCTCGATGTTAAAACTGCTTTCCTGAATGGTAACTTGAGTGAAGAGATTTACATGTCGCAACCAGAAGGTTTTATAAAGCCTGGTGATGAAAGTAAAGTTTACAGACTCAAGAAAGCTGTGTACGGATTAAAGCAGGCGTCTCGTTCCTGGTACGACAAGGTAAAGCAAGTTTTACTCGCAGAGAAGTTTACGCAGAGCAAACATGAGAGCTGTATCTTCAGTCGCCGAGTGGGTAAGCGAACCATTATTATCGCACTTTATGTAGATGATTTTTTCATTTTTTATGATTGTGACGAGCTTGCAGTTAAGCTGAAAACGTCCCTTAAATCTCATTTTACAATCAAAGATTTGGGTGAGATTAAACAAATGCTAGGTATTAAGGTAGATCGCACTAGTAGTGAGTTGAAACTGAGTCAGAAAAATTATATCGAAAAGATGCTTGAACGTTTCGGTATGAAAGAATGTAAAGTAGCTAAGACGCCCTTAGATGTAGGTCTGAAGTTTTCTGACAGTGCTACCCACGACAGTAGCCTACCATATCAGGAATTGATAGGGTGCTTGATGTACTTATCTGTGACCACTAGACCTGACATTTCATTTGCTGCAAGTTTTTTAAGTCAGTATAACAGCTGCTACACAGCGGAACATTTTGCTGCAGCCAAACGTGTGCTACGTTACTTGAAGGGCACAATGAATTTAGGTCTTGTGTACAAGAAAAGTCTTGTAAATGATAAAATTCGTGTATCTGGATTTACTGACGCTGATTGGGCTAACGGGGCAGATCGTAAATCATACACGGGATATATATTTAAGATGGGTAGAAATGTTATTTCTTGGGGTTGTTACAAACAATCTTGTATTTCACTCTCATCTACCGAGGCGGAGTATATAGCATTATCTGAAGCTGCTAAAGAAGCGGTATATGTGCGTGCGGTTCTTGCTGAGTTGACAGGTCTGAGTGATACTGTAACTCTGTATAGTGATAACCAGTCTGCTGCAAAGCTTGCAATGAATCCGGTTTTCCATAAACGTACTAAGCATGTGGACATTAGGTATCACTATATTCGTGAGGCTATAGACAATAAGGTTATTGAACTAGTTTATATGCCAACTGAACAAATGACTGCTGATGTGTTAACAAAAGCACTAGTGTATTGCAAGCATAAGTCATTTGTTCAAGACTTGCTAGATATCGTCCAAGATTAAGAGGGCGTGTTAGAGGTTTAATGTTTGTCACCTCTTTGTTAATCCTGGCCGATAGCGCATTCAAAAGTAACTGACAATGTCGCTTTGAAATTCTGTATTCCTTGTTTTCCTTGTGCAAATAAATCTCTGCTATTTACAAATATTATGTTTTAAATTAATATTATATTAGCTTCTAATAATATAATTATGTAGATAGTTATTTGGCAGAATCAGTCTTAGAAAAATTGCAGATATTGATCACAGCGTTTCATCCGCAATAACCTATCTGTCGCTTTTATTGGAAAAAAATACTCTTTTTGCCTAACATCTTTAATTAATTTATTACTACGCTTGATAGTTACGTTACATTTTTTAATCTTAATTTTTATTATATCTGTAGTAAGTTTTTGTTTACAATATAAGCGGCAGAAATACGTAAGTAAGTATTTAGGCTTAAACTTGAATTATTATTAAATAATCAAGAAATAACAATGAAAATAATTAAATTATTTCATAATGTGAAATACACGATTTCAGTATCACACACAAATCACTACGGCACATGCGCCTACCGGCACAGACTACAAGTGATTGACGCGCCCGCGCGGGGGGCGGCGGTAGTTATAGGCGAGCGGCTCAAAAAGCACCGACGGCGGCAAGAGTGTGATTGTACCGCCGAGTCAAAAGTTTCTCATAGAAATTTTTGATGATTTAAGCTACACTGATATGATTCATTATGATTTTATTATAAGGATTTAAATGACACAGGTCAAACAAATATTTTATTTCAACCGACATTCTCATCTATAAAAAGAGGTTCAAAATGCTTAAGTAACATACATTTTATGGTTTAGGGTTTTACGTATTTGGTTGAAGCGACCCATTCCCTAAAAAATTGGGAAGAGCTAAATGGTTCAAGCGACATGCTTCTTTTATTTTAAATGGAGGCTAAATGCTTCAAACGCCTATGGTGGCACTTTTTTGTTGAAGTTCAATTGACTTAAACGACTACGCTCGTGTGTGATGGAGTAAAGCCAAAAGGTTCAAATCAAAACGAATGGCAAAGTTGGGAAAGTAAAAAACGCTTAAGCGGGAACCAACCAAACATGTTTGTGGGTCAAGTCACGTTTCATTCAAAAATGCAATTTTTTGTGTTGCTTCATGCCTTGATTTTTTTAACGCTGTACCAAATTTCAGAAGTGTTAACCGCCATCAAAATCGTCTGATCGCTATGAAACCGAGCTCAATCGACGGAGAAAAATCTGCCGATTCCGATGATATAAATAACTCAATATCGCCCAAAGTGTCGCTTAAGCCAATTAGCCTATCTACCGTCGATATGTAGTTATATCTCAGGGAGATCTTTAGCGTACTCCCTGAGATATCACTTATACAAAAGTTGACCTCATAGATCTTTCGGACCCAAAAGGAAATTCGCCAAATTTCTGGACACCGTCTTATCAAGTAAAGGTGCAATGGGCTTACTTACCGCCGATATTTTTGTTAAATTTAAGCAACAGGTGATGTTAAGCTATCCCGATGATTGTCTCGTTTTATCCTTTTATCGTGCGTATGTGCGTGCGTGCGTGCGTATTGAAAACGTTTTGACGCGGTACCATCATAAGCCTACTGGATGTAATAGGTTTTGGTTAATGCGTAGGTACCTCTGGCAGCCTCTCCAGATTGCCCCCCACCAGCTGTTCCGTCACGTCGTGGAAGGTCTCCCACAGCATGTTGGCTGTCAGCCGTAACGCGTGGCAGGCCGCTATGCCGATGAAGATCTTGTGCTGTTGCGTCACGTAGTCTAGGATTTGTGGCTCTGGTTCTCTGTTAACGGTTTTTTTGTATAAACATCGGGTTATTAAAATTCCAAAATGGCACAGTGAACCAAAGAATGCAAAGCATTCAAATTTACAGGATTCTGAAACCTTAGGGCAAATTTCTATGGCACTTGATGATATTCATTGATATAGATGCCAAGTCCAGGATCGCCATCAACAGGTTAAAATTTAAATGAGGATTTCGCGCTAAAACCGACACCCGACACCATACGTCAAAGATATATTATGCGCATAATTGCAAATAGTAATGCGTAGACCGCGTAGTGACAGCACGACCCCAACTCCGTGGGTCTCGTAAGAGTCGACTAAGGGATTGGAGTGTCGTTGACCATTTATTAAGGATCGATTACGGATAGTAGCATTATCGTAATGGACACATTACTGCGATCGCCAACCCGCGTGCCCAGCGTGGGGGTTAGCTCCTAGTCCATACGCATAAGTAATAGGAGAGGCCTATTGTTCAGCGGTGGCCTGTAATAAGCTGATAATGTGATAATGTATTTGCTTGACTTTTTTAAGCTGCAACCATATATAACATGGACGTCTATCACCAGTTGAAAAATGCCCCCAAAACCAATTGTTCAATTGTGCCAAGATGGGCAGGACATAGCGTTTTTGTTAACACTGCGCATATTTCGGTGCAACGTCTTTGACAAATGTTTATAGAATATAGCCAATCAAAACTTTGACGGACCAATCACAAGTATTTTTAAATGGCGGTTTAAGTTTTTATTGGTTCACATTGAAATTAGTTGCCGTGATGCATTGAAAAGAGGGTGACATTTGACAACTAAAATTCCGGACCGTTTTTGAAAGGCAATTTAGTATGGCGTGCGGCTTCCATGTTTTATTTGTTCGTAGTTTTTAAGGGATTATTGTGATGGCTGTCATTAAACTCACCCTTCTCTCAGCTGACTCTGGCGCCGCACAGCCGAGTACCGCGTGGCGATGGTCACCGCCTTCGACAGGTAGTTCACCATGTCGTACACGATCACCACCCGCACGAACACCATGGCGCCGTAGTTTAGCTTCGTGTTACGGGCGTTGCGGACGTATGTGCCGTCCTGGTGGGAATAAACATAAAGAATACAGGGTGTAAGTCTAATACGGGCGAAGCTCTGAACGGGTGTTAGTTTACGACATAATAAGTACATTCAAATGACTTTTACTCAAAATAAGAGCACCAAATTTTTCCATACAAAATAATTCGGCGCGCAATATAGAGCAACCTACGCGAGTTAAACACTCGTTGACAGCTAATTTCAAAAGCAGATGACATAACTGCCATGTCAACAATAACAAATGTCCGTACCTACATTGCTGCTCCGATAATTTGAAAAAAAATTATGTGGGGTCATAATTAAGAGTAATTAAAAAAAACCTTGTTATACATGATCACACTAATGAATCCAATGCCTGGTTTAATTGATCGTCCGTATTAGATTTACACACTGTATAGTACACTCCGTTTGAAATTAGAAACCCCTTCGGAACACACGAAGGCATATAATATTTACTGCTGTCCTGGCCTCACCTCACCTCACCTCATCAGCCTATGATAGTCCACTGCTGGACGTAGGCCTCTCCTATTAACTATGCGTATAGCCGGATTAGGAGGTAAATGCCCATAATTACCTCCTACCACCGCAAAAATCGAAATTCTTAAATTTCGAGGATTTGTCTCTGTCACTCCAACGAAGACGTCATTAGAGTGATAGAGACAAATCCTGGAAATTTGCGTATTTCGAAGTTCGCGGCAAGTCCACTGCTTTATGTCGCCGTTGTAGCTCGACCCTTCCATCTCTTTCTTGGATCCGAAGGGTTTTCTAAATTCAAACGGAGTATAGTCATGTAGATTCTGCCCAGGTTCTAGGTCCTAGGACTAGGCCCTTAGTATAAACGTCTCCTAACTTAGCATGCCGCTAAATAAGTATCGTATTTCAATTTTGGTCTAATCAATATATCCTGAGACCGAAAGGGACAAAGAATAGCGGGTAGCAAAGTTAGGATAAGTCTATAAATGAGGGGACTTGCCGTGTGGTGACGGCAGTAAGAATACATTTGTCACCACCCCAACTCCTCCTGCGGGTGTCGTAAGAGTCGACTAAGGGATTGAAGTGTCACTGACCATTCTACAAGATTGATGATGGGCAGCAGCATCATCATAGTTAAGCCTTTATCCGCATAGTTAATAGGAGAGGCCTACGTCCAGTAGTGGACTAACATAGGCTGATGATGAGGGGACTCTATACTGGCGATGGTGATTCCAATGATAAGAGATTTCTCAGAGCCGTAATACTCGTAGATGAATGAATATACAAAAACATCACTGCTCGCACGCACGCTTCAAACGCCAGGAACGCCAGTCCAGAGAAGACTATAATAGTACATTACTGCAGACGCCGGGAAAGATGGGCTTATCGGCTGAGTAGGTATGGACAGGACGGACAGTGATACGAAGTCGGTAAGCCCATTTCACGGAGAGGCATTAAGTATGTAGGTATAGTGCTTTTCTCAAACATATTCAATGAAACAAAAAATACGACAATCAAAAAAACAGAATTTAGCTATTTAGCCTGTTCATGAAAACCGACGCCATGTTTTAAAAAAATATTACTTACCAGCCTAATAGGCCGTTAAATTCGTATGAAAATCCTTTACTATTATCTCGAGGTCATCCGCCTCCAACGTCATACTTTAAAGCCTATTATGACGAACATAATGACAACATTTCATTGCATGTTTGAGAAAAAATATTTTGTGGACTGACAATTTTTATAATAGAAACTGTGGGTTTTAAAAACACTATACGCACGACCAAGACCATACCTCCAGAACTTGTGCATGCTTCATGAGCATCTGATCCCTCGGTATCCTCAAGTGGTCGAACCCTAAGAAGCCGTTGTCCACCGAATTGAGGCCCAGCTTGGCTCCGATATCTCCCACCTAGGAAACAAAGTTACGGTAGAAGTTATTCACTAATATATGGATCTTCCATTGTCATGGGTCATGACAATAGTATACTTAACAGTACATTTGGTCCTCCGAAGACCTGACGTAAAATGAACCACTTCTCGCACTAGCGCGTAACAATCACCCGAGTTAAAAAGAAGTTTGTATTTTTTGTGCTACCTAGGTATTATCAAACCAGAATCAGAAAAGGATTCGAAAGTACTGTTGACACAACAATTGGCACAACATTTACCAAGAAAATAGTTGTTTAAATATAGATAACAAGTGATTAATTTATCTATTGTCTCATTGTCTGTCATTCTCTGCACTTAAACTATGAATACATGAACATAACTAAGAATACAGTGTCTAAAATACGGGCGATCAATTAAACCAGGCATGGGATTCATAGTGTAATCATGGATTACAAGGTTTTTTGTACGAACATTTGTTATTGTTGATATGACAATTATGTCATCTGCTTTTGAAATTAGCTGTCAACGAGTGCTTAACTCGCGTATGTTGCTCTACATTGCGCGCCGGATTATTTTGTATGGAAAATTTGTTGCTCTTATTTTAAGTAAAACTTATTTGAATGTACTTATTATGTCGTAAACTAATACCCGTTAAGAGCTTTGACCGTATTAGACTTACACCCGTATATCCCAGATTGACTTATTTGAAAGTACTTGTGTCAACAGTACTTTCAAATCCCATTCTAATCGCGGTTTGATAATACTTATCTAGATCATTCACTGTTTGAACTTTGTCTGCTACGCGGAATCCACGGGACTTATCAGATTATATCTTATCTTTAGATCAATTTTTTGTCGACGCAATATGTTTTTTATTATGTTAACAACTCCGTTCATGCTTCTCTACTACCTACTTGCAATACTAAGCAGCGACGAACATGAAACGAGACTAGACATTAATGAAAATCAAAAGGTAAAATAATTGGCTGTAGTGCAATCTCTTATTAGTTAATTTATGCGCTTACCTTGATGCCGGGAAGTGGTACGTGAGTTTCTTCGTCTCGAACCTGAATGATAAAGGAGTGTATACCGTGACACTGCCCTTTCGTATAAAGCTGGGCGACCACTATGCAGTAGTTGGCTGTGTGACCCACTGGAATAAGAATAATAATAATTTATTGACAAATTAATAAATTTACAAACATCGCACAGATATCCTAAGAGTCCCAAACTAGGCTGAGCCTGTATCTTGGGAATAAACAGTCAGTTAAGAGGTCACACAAAATTAGTTTAGACAGAGTAAAAATTGTAATATTACTCGTATTTCTTCAACATGTTATATACCTATGTCATCATCATCATAATATCTGCCGAAAAACGTCCACTGCTGAACATGGCCTCCCCCAAAGATTGCCACAATTTGACCGCTGTACCACCCGCATCCAGCGGACTCCTGCGACCTTCACCAGATCATCAGTCCACCTTGTGGGGGGCCTACCCACGCTGCGCCTTCCGGTACGTGGCCGCCACTCGAGAACCTTTCCGCCCCAACGGAAATCGGTTCTAGGCGCAATGTGCCCCGCCCACTGGCACTTCAGTTTAGCGATTCGGAGAGCTATTCTTATGGTCTCATTTCTACGTTATTAGCGGGTGATTACTTAAGATAATTTTATAGCATAGACGGCTAACGATCCCCAGAGCAATTCAATCATTTATGAACATACAGGCGGTTAAATCTACTCGTAAATGTATGTCCTGCTTGGCAGGTGGAAAAACACTCGTAGATAGGAAATATTTTTAAGAGGCGTTAGAAGTTTAAGCGCCATTCCATAAACTTTTATTTCCCCGCAAAATAAATGCGACCTCGTAGCGTGATCCATCGTTTTTAGGGTTCCGTATTTTTTAATACCCTAGATTAGCAGACAGCAAAGTATACCTACTATTCTAACGGCCTTATTCATAAAAATTCCTTGTTGAAGGTTTGAGGGGCCCAATAGTTATCGAGCCGATAAGTCTTGTTGAACGGTTTATAAGAAGTGTTATTCATAAACGCTCAATATCTCTCCGATAACTGTTGAGCCGCTGTTGAACGGATTAGACGCGTTATGTTGGCGCCTTGACAAAATCATAGACAAAAATGTGGTCTCACCGCAAATTAAAAAAAAGTTTGACAGCTGTCTGGCGGGAATTCGCAAATATTTCCTAATTCGTTGTTACTTACTTTTATCCAAAGAATATAATACTCTAAAGAGAAGAACGATAACTCCTTATTAAAATTAAGCCTCTTCGCAAAAGTTCGTTTATACTACTAGCGACACAGTCCTTGCGCAGTACTAATTTTGACAACTAGTTTAGCGCAGCTGTAGTAAATCTGTCTGTGAAGCGGATGATCCAGGTTCGAATCCCAGCAAGGGAATATTTATTTGTATTTTTCTTTAGATTTTTAATATTTATTCGAGTTTACAGTTCATTTCCACCCAAAATCCCAATCTGCATTCCCAAAAAAGTACCTATGAGAAAAATATGTCATGTAAAATGAATAAAAATAAGAAAAAATGTTCTCGTCGAGAAGAACTTATGATTTGTGATTCTGAGCTGAATTGGTGGAAACAGTATGATTAACCGAAATGTATTTTCTAAGAAAATGCTCTATATGGAAGTTGTTCCAGAGGTATATTTATGAATCATCTAAGAGTAGATATTTGCGCACATAAGGCCATAGAGTATTTTCATTAGATTTTATGTAAATTCAAGGCAGTGAAAAAATAATCCTTAACTGTGCTATACTTGTGATAACATATAATTATATTGTATGAAATTAAATGCAGCATTATGTTAAAATTACTTATTTATTTAGTGCACACCTTCTATAAATGTTCTATCTGTAATATAATTTATTAACTTATCTTATTCTAAATATTAGATTTCATATACCAAAGAAAAACGACCAAGATCACCTAACGCCCGAGGGGTACAAGCATAAGCCGCGAAAGCTGAGTACGTGGTTCCGTTCGGTCACCACCTCGGGCGTTAGGTGATCTTGGTCGTTTTTCTTTGGTATATGACATCTAATATTTATAATTTATATAGTATTAAATAGTGTGACTACTGGGGAAAAATAAAAAAGTACAAATCAAAATAATTTGCTTCGTATTTTCACAATACGTTCAACTTATGTTATAATAATAAAAATGATTATATTTTGATTTGTACGCTTAGTAATGCGAAATATAGAATAATATGACATAGAATGAGAAACTCACAATTAACATTTTAAATTAGATTTTTATACAATTTCTAATATCGTTATCACAAATTGTAGGCAATTAATTACCTAATAAATAAGTATCATCTAGCTCTCTAATTTTTCTCTAGTTTATTAAATTGCACCCTTTAAACATCATAGTGCACACATCTGAAACATGAACCCTGATGGGCGCAGCACATATTAAGTTATTTTTATTGTACAACAGTATTAATTAGTGACATTCTTAAATAATTAATTTATTAATTCAAATTTACAAAGTAAATTGTATTTTTCATCACACTTGCTGTCTAAGCGCGCCATTGCTTGCGCGCGTAGCGGGAGTAATAGAAAAGTGAAATTCCCTAGGGAGTAATAGAAATGTCAGTACGTCATTTAATAATATTATGTCTTAAAACTTATTTTTTGGTTGGCAAGTGTGATGAAAAACATTGTATGGATCACGGTCGGTAAGCGGAATACTAACTCGAGTCATAAAAGCCCTCCGCCTAATGGCGTCGGGCTTCTAACACTCTCGTTAGTAATTCCGTACTTACCTCCCTTGATGCACAATGTACTAATACCTATGCTCACTTACTTTAGAAGAATCACAGTAACAAGGAACATTATTAACATAACTAAGATATAGGTGAAAAGGTTAAGAAAAGCTCCCTGTTGTATGAGGTTGTAATACTTGTAATCTATCCATATTTGTCAGCCTCCGTAGCCTAGTTGGTAGTGACCCTGCCTACGAAGCTGGAGGTTCCGGGTTCGAATCCCGGCGAGGGCATTCTTTGTGTATTTATTTATCACAAATGTTTGTTCCTTGGTCATGGCTGTCTATGTATTTAAGTATCTATATGTATCTATCTATTATATATATCGTCGCCTGGTACCCACATCACAAGCCTTAATTGAGCTTACCGTGGGACTAGGTCGATTTGTGTAAAGATGTCCCAAGATATTTATTATTATTATTTATTATTATTATATAGGCATTTATTTTGTTTGTGTTCGCTTTTTAAACATGACGTATTGTCTATTTGGATAGATCACTACTACATACAACAGGGGCCCATTTCTCGAAAGCTTGTAACTTGTAATACAAGTGGAAGTTTCTTTTTGACACCATAATTTAGATAAGGACTTCCGCTTTTATGTGACTTGTATGTAGGTGACTTACTTATATTTTTCACTTATATTAAACTGAAAGTCCTTCGCTACGTTCAGGATTCAATGTCGCGCCCGTGACATAAAACAGTGCTTTATCCCCTTGGTGTGTAATCTACTATTCTAGTAACCAAAGTAGTCAAACTGTTCGATACACCAACCTATAAAGTATTAGGCAGAAACGAGATTATGCGTATCAGCTCGCTTTTAGAAGATGAAGATTCGCTCCCATTTCCTATAACATTTTAAAGCTTGATCACGTACTCATTCCTTGATATCTGTGCCTTGGGGCCCCACAAACCTAAAGTTTTGACATCAATAGTTACAATGATGTTATTCTTGTGTCTTCTTGTCCAGTTGTGGGTTGAAATTGAGATGTTGCCATGTTGCCATTGATAGTCATTTCGTCCTAAACTAATGAGATTATTATGCTGTCGTCGTCGGTAAATGTTTCAGCCATTGACTTCAATCCAGCAAAGACCTGCTTGTTGGTTCCTAGCTTAATGGGTTCCATATTCAGTATTTTATTTCACGTTGTCGGGCATGACATAACAAGATGGTGATTTCTTGTATAATGTTAAGGTCAGTATTTATTGGTCTAAATTATATCTTCTGCCTTGTTGGTTCTTCGGTAATTAATAAGTTGGTTCTCGAGTAATAAAGTGAACGAGTGATTTAAATTCAACTCAAATAAACATTTCACACTCTCATCATAACTTTTTTTTTAAATTTTGTTTATCTAACTTGAATTTTTTTTTCTTCTTTTGTAAATAATATGAAAATGTTGGTGTGTTTCGGAACTTTCGGAGTGCTGGCTTAGTTTATTTTTGTTAATATGTCTTCAAATTCTTTTTCTTTTTTGTTTCGTTGGTCTGGTGTTTTCGTTATTCCTGAATCCTGAAAACAAATGGAAATCATTTATTGTACTAAATACGTTCTCATAGGCCAATATGAAAAACCGGCCAATTCCGCAGTAATTCAAAAATCTGTGCAAAATAAAATATTATGTAGTTTCATTTTAAAGTATTTATGATTTTTTTCATATTTTTCTGATCCACCGATGAAAACTTAGAGTTGTGAACATTTTTTTTTATCTGAATTTATTCCCGAAAATGTAGACGTTAAAAAAACATTTTGGGACCCTTATTCTTTTAAAAAAAACCTATATAACGATACCCCATACTACAAGATTACAGCAAAATAAAATAAATCATCCCCACTTTCCGTCCCGTACACGTAACCGTACCTGATTTTTTTTTAATATTTTATTCTACCACTTTATCAGCGTGATTAGTATGTACCTATCATCATTATATCATGTTTGGCCACCTTATACGATATGACGCTTTGATAAAAAACATATTAGAAGGAAGGATTAAAGGGAAGCGAGGAAGAAGCTAGAAGAAGTTGCATGAAACAAATAAAAGAGAAAGTAGACGTCATGTCGTACAAGGAAGTCAAGGAGGCGGCTTTGGACAGAGTTAGATGGAGACAGCTACATTCATCAGTTACGCCGACAAGAGTTTGACTCTTAAATTTATAATGTACAGTGGCGTTCAAAATTGCATGGACGATTTATGAACGAATTCATTCATAAACTGTCCATGCAATTTTGAACCCGACTGTACCTATACCTGTACCTACCGTATTGCTAATTTCTAGTAGGACTAACGGCCAAATGAGTTATGCTGCGGACATCACAGACAGACGGACATGGCGAAACTAATTAGGGTTGCTAGTGTTGCTAGTTTGCTACAAATTTGTTGGATTTTTTTATACTATAATTATAATTTATAGTTATGATATTTGTGCTATAATATGTTCCCCATATCTTTCCCGTATCAAAGTGTTAATAAATATTCTTTTATAGAAGATTGTTAATGGGCAGCAGCATACTGTATACACTACTACGATCGCCAACCCGCTTGTGCAGCGTGGCGACGAGCATTTACCTCCTAATGCGCTGATAGGCATAGTTAATAGAAGCCTACGTCCAGCAGTGGACTGAGAGAGGCTGATGACGCGACGCCAATAAAATTATGATTAACATACCATCAATGCGGACGATCCTATGGCACTTATATAAGTGCATTCAGACTAAACGAGCATTCGCTATTCTAACCCCCTACTCTACGAAATTCGATCGTTACACGAAACGTGATTCGTTGATTTCGTAGAGTGGGGGATACAATAGCCAATGCTCGTTTGGTCTGAATGCACCTTTACAAGCAAGCAGTGCTCCTTCGCCCACTAGTTCGACGGGGACTGTTGAGCATCCAGCTACTAGACAATCCATCTGAGACGACTTGCCCTGAAATCGAATTAAAGAGTATTATCCCATCATAAAATTCATAATTGTCATAAGCTAGGGCGCGTGGTGAAGGCAGTAAGAATACGTTTCTGACCACCCCAAGTGTTCCTGTGGTTGTCTCGTACACTTTGACTATGGTGGAGGTAAGTACTACGATAGCCAACCCACATGCCAAACATGGCGATTACGGGAAAACCCCTCTTATGAATAATACGGCAGTGGTCATTGTGGCAGTCTTTGGGAGAGGCCTGTGTCCAGCAATGTAGTGTGTCTTTCGGCTCTTCTTGCTGATGATAACTATCATAAACTTTCAATTCACTCTCCAAATTACAAATATTTATTTTGTTTCGAATAGGTTTTCAGCTATGATAAAACTTAGGCTAAGTACTGTTTGTTTAATTTGAGTTACTTGTACATAGTAGTTGTATTTGGTAGTATTAGGAAGATAGTTACTCGTAAATACTACGAGTACTACGAGGATTTCTTAATCGACTACAGTATGGGGATCCTCAAAAAGGAGTTTAATAGAGTTTTAAAGGGTCGGCAACGCACGAGTGGATCCTCTGGATTTGCAGGTGTCTATAGGTTACTGTAGCTTCTTACTATGAGCTATGCTTGTTTGTGGTATAAAAAGTTCTAAATAAGTATGTATGTATATCACCGTTTACATTCATAAAGTATTATTGCTAAATGGGCTAAGTTGAATTGTGTGACATCGTCCAGTGTACCTGAATATTTATTTATTTAATACCTAGTAGAAGTGGTCCGATACAGTTTTCAGTATTTTTGATTCCTATTTGGAAGGAAGTCATAATATAATTGAAGGAATGTACATATGTGTGCAATAAATGATTTGATTTAATTTAAAACGAAAAAATAATATTGTTGTGTCGTTACAATAGCAAGAGAGATATCTAAATAATCACAAAATTTGCATCATACGTCTGAGAACTATGTTCTGGAACTCACACGTTTCATAAATTGTATTGCGAGTAAAAAAGCGCCTGTTGCAAATTGGTCGGCGAATGAATGACTTGTATTTTTGCCAACCAATTTGAAACAGGCGCTTTTTTACTCGCAATACACACATATAATATTATGAAACGTGTGATTAAAATATTATTAATTGGTTTATGACTTTTATGAGGTACAGTATTGATACATGGTCTAGAACACGGGTATTTGGTGCTTTTATGACCATTCCTGATGGTCACAAATTGTATACTTATAAGTTATAAGTCTAAACTTACCGTCAATTTGAATGGTTCAGCCGCAGCAGTACTTGGTCTTATCGCAGGTTCTACTTTCTCTTACAGGTTGACTTGGTTTTTTGAACATTCAGCTACCATATCCTATGAGAGGTTGATCTGAACAAAATATAATGATATGTAGACCATTTCAAATAATCTAACAGTTAAAGTATTGTAATAAATTAATACCTTATACCGTAACAGTATTAAAAAACGTAACATGGTCTAGCTTACATCATACGTACCAATTATCAGTAGAATCTAAAAAAAGTAAATAAACCTAAAAACTTGCATTATTCCATAATCACGCAATTTTACAACACAATCTTGTTTTATTACGAACTTAAAATCTTAAACCTTGAGTTCACATAATATACAGGGTGACATCGGAGTCTTGATCCAAACTGTGAGGAACGTGTTAAGATGGTCTTCGTAAACAATGTTCTCTATGGGACCTATATGAACAAACATACTTTTTTTACGACTAGTAAAGTTCGAGTTCATTAATATGTATACATTTCTCCATACTAATACTTTCCAAATGTGTTTACATAATTATGAAATGAGACTGGAAGTTATGAACACTTCCGCACCGTTTGGTATGAAATCAGTTTTTTTTTTTCGCGATATTCACATTTGTTCCATGGGAAACCTTGTTGAGAATGACCATCTTAACACGTTTCTCACAGTTTGGATCACGACTCCGATGTCACCCAGTATTTTTAGTTAAATTATTGATATTTATTAGTATTAACGTAAAAATATATATGTATACCTGCTAAGCTAACGTGTTTCACAATAGTGTCCAAGATGTCAAATGGTATGAAAATATTTGTTTACTTTTTTACATTCTACTGACAATTCATTATTTACTTTAATTTTAGGATAGGTATGGTTGAGATTAGTTAAGATAAGTTGTACCCATTGTAATATAGCAATTTTTACTAATATTTAAATAAAACTGATAATTGCCATAATTGGTATATAAACCTTGGTCCTAAGTTGGTACTTGTAAGTGCCCGGAAATCTACTTTCATGGATTTGATAATGATCAATTTAATTTCTAATAATTAATTTAACTATACATGGATGTAGCTGAAATATTAACTATTAGTAATACCTGTTGTACTATGGAAGATACTGATCATTTGGATCATTTGGAATGTATTGATGTCAAATCCTGGAACTGCATGTTTGGTCAGACGTGTTCTATAAATATCCCAGTAGCAAGAATCTTGAAAATGTCTGCCGCAAAGAACTTTGCACTGTCCATGCAGGGCATTCAGAGATGTTAATGAAGACCAGTATTCTTCAGGCAACCAAGGTATAGCCGAAGCCGTCGCTATCTAAAAAAATAAGCATACCCACTAGGAAATCACAAGTGTTGCATAATAGAGATAAAAATAATGAATTTAAAGGCAAGCATCATTACCATTCCAAGGTCTGGTGCGGTGCATGTGAATGCTGGATGTCAATTTGTCACTATTCTTGGGATTAGCACACGAGTCATAATCTTTCTGTGAATGGCGCCAGAGCACAATATATGCTACGTGGCTGACGCGAGTGGCAACTGAACCTGGAAATCAAAAATACAGCGCGCCGCTAATTGTTGTTGTTCGGTTGTATGGTATGACGGTTCCATGACGGGTGCTGAGTTTCTGACGGCCACTTCATTTCATGCGTCGATATTCCGGGAGGCGTACACGTAACCATCTCCTTAATAATATAAGTAGTTTGCATCTGAATATAGTCGCACCATGCGTACACCTAAATGGCTGCAGAATCTCGGAAGGCAAAGGGCTGGAAATATGCTTCCTTAGAGCCGGACTACATATTTTACATTGGCAATGGAAATGGCAAGCTATTAGATTAATTTCAAGTAAGGTCACTTTAATTTTAAAGGTGCGAAATTATCAAAATACTGTTATTTATAAATTTCATATTGACAAGCATTGACACATTGACCGTCAATCATTGACGTCAAATTTGATGTGTCAGACAGTTTAGAGCAGAGTTGCTGTACTTTAAAAATCCTATTTGAATTGTTGGTAACTTTGGTATGAAATACCAACCCACACATTGACAAATTAACAAAAATCTCGTATGCCCATAGTAGTTGATAGGCCTTGCTTTTATCTCAAATAATTATATTATCATCATCTTGAACCTGAAATTATTAGGTACTTACTACGTATTCTTTTACCTAGGTAACTAATCAAAACAGTTAGCTTTATGATTAGGTACTTGCGATGACGGTCAGATAACGAAACATAATTGTATGGCTAGTTAGTACCTAGGTATGGGCAGTTAGTACGGGTAAGTAATAAATAAATATTTACTTCCTTGCGACCCCAACACCTAATTGCAGTTAGAACCTGAAGTTCTGGTGTGAGGCCAGCTCCTCTGCGATCTTTCTTCAGGTCTTCTTTCACCAACTCTACTATATACAAAACAGTCGCCTTATTAAAGCGGTATCGCCGCCTAAATTCAACATCGGGCAGATCCTCAATGGGATCTGCCCTTATGTTATATATTTTTGGACGCCGCGGCGGATTACACAAATTATTTATGGCATCAATAGCGTTTAAGGCCTGCATGATGGAGTCTCACTGCGTATTGACGTTGAAGTTGAAATGGTTGAAAAACTATCAACAAAATTTTAAATTATAAAGTTGGAGATTAGTTTTCCCACCATTTCTGATTCGTGTAATGTTACATGTAGAGAAAATCGAAACTGCGTAACTACTTACAATAAATCATCGGATATTTATTTTAAATACCTATCTAAATATAATTAAGTATCTCTGGATACATATTTAATAATAATCAGATGAATAGACGATATAAAAAAACTATACACCAAATCAGACTTTCATACCTTTATCTTTTCTCTTCTGCCTACTTTAAACGCATGCACCTGTCGAAAATCAGCTGATCAAAATTTTGGCAGCCATCTTGTTAAATAAGAAGTTACAAGACCGTTATAGAAGGGTCCTCGGCTCTATAACTTTCGGGGGATTTATAGTAGGTTTGAGCGGCTGAATAGCGCTATTGAACGTTTATGAATAACGTTTTTAGCCATCCGGTCAACAACGACCCATCAGCGGGCGCGTAACTTTTTATGAATAAGGCCGTAAATGTTTTCGGATCTAAACTTACGTCCGCCGGGCCACCATTTGTAAGAAGTGAGGGTAGGACTGTGCAGAACGAACTCCTTGGTTTCAGGGTCGTAGGTGGCTGTGGTCTCTAGTCCTCGAATGAAAGTCCCGTGCCCCAGCTCCGTCTATGACAATAAAATCTATGAAATATTTGATATCTTTGGTGTCATAGATATACAAGAGGCGGGAGAGCACAGAATTAGATTTGGATAGAACAAACAAGTTCATTCATTTGTATGGCGGCCGAGCGTGTCAGATTTTGTACTGAAGTGGTTACTTGCCTATGATTTTAAATATGTCTCAGGCCCTTGAGTATTCATATTTTTTTGGTGTTGTTGCAATTAATATTACTTAAGAAGGCATTATTAATGTTTTTGTTCACTTCAACTTACAAAATTTGACGCCCGAAAGAGGCAAGCTGCGATTAAAGACGGACAACTCAGTGGATTTCACTGAGTTCATTTGACTCGCTAAGTAGATACGTTTGCTTGATCTATGGTATATATGACATCTGTGCGTGAGAGCATTGATTCTTGAGTCTTGCGTGCGATGTGCAATTACAACTGATGGGCAGCGGTCTATTTTTTGAATGTGAATCAGTGACCTGCTGATAAGTTAATAATTGTAGGTACTGTTGATGTCGCATCAATAAACTGTCTGTAGGTCAGGAATTTATCAGACTTATCTGGCGTACATAGATGCATTAGGGCTAAAATAACTTTACGATACTTAACTATCTTATTTTTATTGTAGTTGGACGAGACTGCTCCCGCTGACGACGCTGACCCAAGTTTAAGGCTCCCTGGGCAGCCCCGCTGCTTGGCTATACGAGTATAAGTTTCTAAGCGCCTTTAACAAGCCCTAGCAGATTCAATGCTGATAAAGTCCGCCTAGAAGCCTTTGTTTTACTCTTATGTTATATAGACCTTTAAGAGACGGTGAGCAAGGCAAGAAGAGTGATGTACTACCTACTCCACGGCTTCAGTCTGGGTAGTGCATCCAAACACCTGAGTTAATGTCTCATTTATTTATTTAAACTTTATTGCACTAAATAGGAGTATAAAAGGCGGACTTAATGCCATAATGTCAAAAAAAACACTAAAATCACTAAACAGCAATAAACATACACAAATATGCAATTTAATGAACTTACACAAATATACATAAATATAATACATATTACCCACTGTGAAACATCAGGAGTACGATGCCTGAACCTTGTCCCAAGAGATGCTTGCGCAACATGCGCTTGAAAGAGAACTTGCTCTGAGCCTGTCGGATCGATAGGGGGAGATCATTCCAAAGCCGTATTGCGCGGACCGTGTAAGAATTAGAAACGAAACTAGTTCGATATCGAGGGACAATGAGTTTAAGGCTACGGGAGGATCGGAGATCGGAGCCAGGGCGCGGAGCGTCAAATTTAAATTGACAGCGAAGCGTCTTATGTTATCCTTGCACTTACCTGAGCGTAACTGCCAATGATGCTGCAGTTCCAAGCCCTGGGCAGCCACTGCATTTGCTGCTCCTCCGTGCCCTGATTGAGGATAGCCGGCATGAACATGATGTAGTGGACTCCGAACGGCGAGCCGTCACGAGTGCTCGATGAACCTAGGAGGCCGCTTATTACGTCCCTGAAATACAATACCAGAATTTTTATAAGCGAAGAGAAAGAAAATATAGGTATCTATTTATAGAAGGTATTTTGGAAGTAGTCGTAATTGTTCGTAGTTTCATTATCGTTTGTCATAAAGGTTCATATTCAGTTAGTATATCGACGAACATATCGTAACACTTGCATAGTATTCATCACATCATACTTTAGGTATGTATTGTCCTGATTAAAACTTACCTACACGATTTTCATACATTAATTCCACAAACAGAACGGAATCGCATGACACAATTAAGTAAAGCTAAA
>JALPQI010018353.1:0-21078 GCA_025490895.1 Thaumatotibia leucotreta
GGGTAAAAGGAAAAGTTTTTTTCTATTGAATTAAAAATAAGGTAAACATTATAGTTTACACCCATAACTACAAAAAAGTTTTTTTTATTTAATCAAGAACTTCATTAAAAGGTATAATTATACAAATAAAATCTATAACATAAATAACCATTAAATAATTAAAACTGAAGTAAACTATCAAATCAACCCATAAACGGGTATTAAAAAAAAAATATTTTATTACTGACAATTAAATCCATATATTATTGGCAATATTTTTACCGCCATATAAAAAACAAAACCAAAGCAATTTATAATTACGTAAGGTTCAAAATTTAATGGTTTAACAGAGCTGTCAAATAGCCAAAGGGTTAAAGCTAAATAAACTAAAGCAATAAAATAGCACTAAATGTAAAGTAACCTATAAAATTTAAACTAAAATAGGTATTAAAAAGTTGGGCCCCCGCGGCATGGTGCCTAAGATGCTGGCAGCGTTACCTAGTTGTATCGCGATAGGTACTGATGCGTTGAGCAAGCTGCCAGAACGGCGGTCATCAGTTACGTCGACAAGATGTCGACAAGCCGCGTCTGTAAATCTTTAAAAAGCAAAGGGAATTGGTGATCCTACTAAAGTATTTAATTGCAATGACAACAGCAAAATGTAACCCATTTCCACATGCAAAATAAATCATTTCATTTAATTTCCAAAGACGTATGCGCTCTGGACCACCCACGGACCAAGGGTCTCGTCTCAACTTGTGCTATGTTAGTTACAAATAACATTTTTAACAACAAAACCTGATTTTTTCAACGCAATTTTTATTCGGAAGAATCAAAATAACATACGACTTATTCTTTATGCCGGCCGAGTGGTGACGGCAGTAAGAATACATTTGTCACCACCCCAACTCCTCCTGCGGGTGTCGTAAGTGTCGACTAAGGGATTGAAGTGTCAATGAGCATTATTTGATAAAAGATTGATGATGGGCAGCAGCGTCATCATAGTGGACACATTACTTCGATCGCCAATCCGCTTGCCCAGCGTGGCGATTACGGGCATTTACCTCCTAATGCGTCTATACGCATAGTTAATAGGAGAGGCCTACGTCCAGCAGTGGATTATCATAGGCTGATGAAGTTATGACGTATGTTATGTATTCTTTATGCAAAATATTGACCAGCTTAATAGTGGTGAGGACCGGAAGCCACTTTTCAGCGTACCGATAGATCTTACCTACATTAGACCTATAATCGACGAGCGCTCGGCCCACGGCCCCTAGGTTTCACGTGTAACATTTTTAACAATATTTGAGGTTTTTTGTCCCTTTCGGTCTTATCAGTGTCCATAAGATCAAAAGAGACAAACCGTACTTGGCGGCTTGTTAAGTTTCAAGATGTTTATGAATAAGGGGGTAAAAGTCGCTATATATGTTACGCCCCACTGCTTCTCTCACTTTTGCGTGTTACATGATTCATTAATAAACTTGTAGTCATGCTCTGATACTTAAGATACGGTGTTTTTTATTACAGCATAAACATTCGTTCTCAGGCAAACACTTCTTTAACTCTTCTTGATATGTAAATGTTGTGATGAAATAAATAAACACGAATATACTTAAATGATGTGTTACATGGTTTTGCAGAACTTTTGTTTTAACTATAGCTAATATTAAAAAATAATGTAAGACCGGCTTAGAAACAACGTTTCTCTTTTTCTCTTGCATTGTGTGTAGGTAACAAGTTTCGTTATTATGGTTAGCGAGAAAACTCATATTTTATACTTGATAGGCAATATTGTTTTATACTGAAACATACCTATGGCGAATCTGACCTCTACAGAGTCGGGTTTAATCAAATTCGGGCCTAAAATGAAACTGTCTTAATAAAAATCTACTCTGGACCGCCTAAAAGCGCATGGCCTCTGTAGCTCGGTTCCATGATATTTTTTCAATTCAAATTATTTAAACAGAATGCTCATCATAATCAGTTTCCTCCAATGCTAACCATCGTTAACCAAAACCTTTTTCTTTGTCTGCAGCCCTGGCACTCTGCGACTGGTCCAACCTGCAGCTGCGCAGACGCAACCTCGCGCGCCGCCACTGCGGCCCCAAGCAGCACACCGACAACTTCGCCCGCATCGGCAGCGTTGCCACTTTCGAGGCCATTGAGCTCGTCCAGACCCTCAAACATGTCACCAGAACCACTGAATCTGCCATCAATTTGAAGCCCCTACTCATGTCTACCGCCATGAACATGTTCAGCCACTACATGTGCAACGTCAGATTCGAAGAGGACGATGTCGAATTCCGCAAAATCGTCGACCACTTCGATGAGATCTTCTGGGAGATCAACCAAGGGTACGCCGTAGATTTCCTTCCCTGGCTTTCACCGTTCTACAAAAAACATATGGACAAGCTCTCCAACTGGTCTAAGGAGATCCGCTCCTTTATTCTGTCAAGGATCGTGGAGCAACGGGAAATGAATTTGGAAACCGATGGCCCTGAAAAGGATTTCCTTGATGGTCTGCTACGAGTTCTGCATGATGACCCGACTGTTGACAGGGACACGATAATTTTCATGCTTGAAGACTTCTTAGGTGGGCATTCATCTGTTGGCAATTTAGTTATGCTCTGCTTGGCTGCTGTGGCGCGAGATCCTGAGGTAGGGAAGAAGATTCGTTCTGAAATCGAGGGTGTGACTAAGGGAAAGCGCGCCATCAGTCTAGTTGACAGGAGCAACCTTCCATACACAGAAGCAACTATCCTGGAAGTGTTAAGATACGCGTCATCTCCCATCGTTCCCCATGTAGCTACTGAGAACGCCGAAGTGGCTGGATTTGGAGTCGAGAAAGGAACCACAATTTTCATTAACAACTACGAGATGAACACTTCTGAGAAATACTGGAACGAACCGGAGAAATTTGATCCTTCTAGATTTTTGGAGCGCAGTAAAGTCCGTGTCAGGAGGAACTCTCAATGTGATTCAGGAATGGAATCTGACAGCGAACGAACAGGGCCTTTAGATAAGACGACAGAAATGGAAAAAGAAGTAGTGTCAGTGAAGAAGAATATTCCTCATTTCTTGCCGTTCAGCATTGGTAAGCGGACATGCATCGGGCAAACGCTAGTGACCACTATGAGCTTCGTCATGTTTGCCAACATCATGCAAGAGTTCGATATTGGTGCTGAGCATCTTGAGGATTTAAGACAGAAGCCAGCGTGCGTAGCTCTTCCAAAAGACACATTTAATCTGTACGTAGTACCCAGAAAGCACTGAATAAATAATTTATTATTGTAGATAATCAATCTCCTCAGTCAAAATAATGGTTTTACTATGCAAAAGCAGATTCCAGTAGGCGTAGTAGAACAATTTAGTAAGTTTACATTAAATAATCCTTTGTATTTATTAGACGACCGGATTTCATTTTGAGAGCAATTTTATTTTATTTTTTCTTATTTTTTGTGTAGTTCAATTTTAACAAGCTATTTTTTTTACATTATTTTTGTTTATTTTTGAATTATGTTGTATAGAAATGTAGTTAACCGTAGTTAAATTATCAAAATGTAGTTTTATATAATGCAAACCAAATATGACTGAGGAAGATCGCTCAAAACATTATTTATTTCTCGAAATAATCTTTTTAGGTTACTTTTGGTTTCTGTCATAAAACTCGTCCCAAAATTAGAAAATGTGTGAATGAATGCGCGCGCAAGGGTGTTTATTAGTTACGTAGTTAGCTTAGTTGGTTAAGACTTAGGTCTTACCCGCCATTGGTTGTTTTTTGATTCATTTACCCGACGACTTTCTTCCGTTACGAGGATTTGATGCAATTTGACTTTATAGATGTATTAGCGTTTTTTTTTGTAGTTTTTGAAGCTGCAATGTTATTTTTATTGAAATTTAGAATGCATTTATTTGATAGTAGTAGTTTTTAGTGTAGTTTTTCTGTGTCAATTGAGCGTTCTGTGAATCTCTGTAGATTTTAGTACCGGTCTTAGTATAATGTAGTATCTACATACATGTGAAATATAATTCTGAACCTCTGTATATTTGTAGCCTCGTAGCTTTTAACAATGACTATTTAGTTAAAATATAGAAGGATCGTTCTGTTTATTGTACTTTAAAAACAATATCAATAAACATACTGAAATTAGATTTGTTTTTGATTGGTTAGAAAAGTTTAGTAATGTAGAAAAATGTAATTACATGCTGTTTTTAAAGACACAAAGGCGTTATTTAAGACACATTTTAGCGGAATGTTTCATTATTCATAACATTTTGGTGAATTACTCTATTAGATTATCAACCAGTTGTAGTATTTTTAATACATTTTGTACGTATTTTGATGTAGTCATCTCGACGTTGTACTTTTTTGACAATTTTATAATCATGCTTTTTATTTTCTTTTTTTATGCTCAGAATGTAGCTAAATCTGCTGTAGTTATTTTAGTAAAAAAATGTTCATAGTTAAGGTATTAATCAAAACAAAAATCACAATCGAGTCAATGTACGGTCAGCTCTAATAATATGTATACGCTTTGACATACCCTCCGAAATGTATACATATTATTAGACGTGACTGTATTACAAAAGTTAGTCATACTAATTATAGCGTGTACTGTTCAACATACTTTTACTAGTAGAAAAGGGCGGATAATTTAAAAGCTAAAGGCGCATATGGCTAATCGCTTAAAGAAAATTTGAATAGGCGCCTTTTTTCACTGTCAAAAGCTGTCACAAAAAAACACATAGATAATTCCACGAGAGTTGAGGCCACGCACACATCAACATGTCATGTAAAGACACGGGGTATTTGAAATTAGTGTTCTTTTTTCGTACTGACAGCAAACCCAATTGCATCTGTATGATTGACCAAAAAGTTTGTTCAAGGGATTTGACAATATTTCGACGCAAGTAATTCATTCATTCACTACATTTTTTGCAATTAGTACTTCATTTGGATGTGTGTGTAATCATTCACCTCAACTCTGGTGAAATTACCTATTTATAACTCAAATAATAAATTAATAATGACGTTAAATTTAATTTTGTATTCGTTATAGGCCTTTAACTATGTACTTTTTTTTCAATCTATCTTAAAAGATGTGAAATTTGTATTACTTTTGTATAATCTTCATTCATAGTATTGCCCGAATTCCAGTATATTTCAAGAATAACGTGTATTGTATAATAGAACAAAAATGTGATTTTGTAGTATATCTTAGACTTTGAAATTATAGTAGTACTTGCAAATTTATTATTGTTTTTTATTTACCAGCTTTTTTAGACATTCTGAAAAACCCGCACAACCTGTTTCTATGGCCGGATACGAGTATTTTTTCCATTCAAAAAATAACTGTTATTTCCGTTCTTTAGTACTTAAATAAATTCTAAGATAATAAGGTCGAAGAAATTCAAGGGTGTATGTGAAGTCTCTGTCAAGTACTGGGCCAGCGTTGGGACTACGCAAAATAGGCAAGTTTGATGTCGAGTTGCGGAAAAAATGGCCAGAATACAACAACAACAACAACAAGATAATAAGGTCATTTAAAAATACGATTTATAAATATTGAGTGAAGGTACATATCTTTTTCTGTTACCGCGATAGTTATTCATGAAGGCACAGCGTGGGTAGGCCCCCACAAGGTGGACTGATGACCTGGTGAAGGTCGCAGGAGTCCGCTTGATGCGGGTGGCACAGGACCGGTCATTGTGGCAATCTTTGGGGGAGGCCTATGTTCAGCAGCGGACGTCTTTCGGCTGATACGATAATGATGAAATATTGAGTAGAAATAGAAATAGCAGTGTTTTACCCTACAATAAAACACATATTAAGCGAAACACCTTATTCGAAACCTACATTAATATTTGAGAGAGGCAATCTTGTTTACTATGACGTGACGGTTGCTGATTTGACTATACTCTACTCTTTTTACCCCCTCTATCAGTTTCCCGTTTGTGCCACCAGGGTACCAGGGTAGGGATGCCCGCTCCCTCGTCATTGGTTCTCAAATTTAATGTTTTATTTACACGTTTTGCAATGTTTCACCAAAACAGTGATATAATAGATAGATAGATACACCACCGTCACTAAAACTTACACAAAGGTGAAGTGAAGTGAAAGTGCTAAGATTTGTAGTGAGTTAGTGAAAAGTAACTGTGAGAGTGGAACATTGCATTTTAACCGCCAGGCAGGATTATAAAGTGTAGGTTTCGAATAAGGTGTTTCGCTTAATATGTGTTTTATTGTAGGGTAAAACACTGCTATTAAGCTTCTGCACCGTTATTCGAAACCTACATTAATATTTGAGACCTGTCTGTTATCGCCTGGTGGCAAGACACCAATGTGAATCATGTGAAAACAATTAGGTAACTGGTAAAGTTACAGTCACATTCGTGTGTGATAAGAATAAAAATGTTCTTTTATATTATGATATATGGATTAAAACACATAATATACAATAATACTGTTTATTGAAAAACAACTTTAGCATACAATAATACTGAAAAACAAGCTTATTTCAACTTAATCTAGGCTTGTATTAAACCTGAATACATTGTTACATATGTAATTATGTATCTACAACCGACCAAAATCAATTGTAATAATTAACTGGTGGTAAGTCAAAAATGACCCAATGTAACATTGGATTTTTCAATTATGTTGTATTGTAATTTATTATAAATAAATCAATTAAAAATGTATCTATTTTTTATTGATTAGGTACCCTTTGCTCCTAATCTATAAGATCTTCTTACAATTATTTTTCAAATTGATTAATCAACGGGAGTAAAACATTCAGTTACAGCTAAGACAGGTGCTGATTGTCGAATTTCTCTACAGCAAACGTTAGAAAAAGTGTTTTGTGAGCGTCAGTTATCGCGAGCTAAGATTTCATCCAACGGAAGGATTTGTACCAAATTTTTCGAAGCTACTGCAGGATGCACTAGCTACCCAGACTAGCTTGGATGCCCGCGTCATTATCAGACTTACAAATGTCACCATACCAAATAATATAGGGTCCAAGTCCATATATTTTAAGTTTTGAGTTAAATGCAAACAAATAACCGTTTTTAATTCAATAAATTAATAGGGTTTCCTGATTTTGAGTTAAATTCTAGCCTGACTGTATTTAATTCATAATTCATTTATTGTATATAATCATGTGTTACACAAGGTCTTATTGTATAATAATAGTATAGTTCACATGAACCCTGTTTGGGTATTGGTAATTTTACACATTTAACTAAAACTATACATAACTAAAATTAGATTCTTGCAACGTGCTCTTTTAATGTACTTAACAGAACGTAGTAAATTAAGTATTAACATTTACAATAACGTTAATAATTTAAGAGGCACAATCAGTTTTTGACCCAGAAATTGGCCAAAATATTATTGATGTATAAGATACAATACAATCGTTTTTATTAACAGATAGTAAATTAAGGTCATATACCCTATGACCTGAACAAACAACAATAAGATAGGCAGGTTTTGAACATTCCTAAAAGCTATTTTCATTGATGAGTACCACCTTTTTTAAGCAATTCTACTAAGGTACCGGTATCACATATAGGTACGTCTTTACGTTGTTTACTTTTGAAGTTTCATTGGAAATAGCCTTTCATGAATATTTTACAAGCGTATTTGACGCTAGGTTGACCTGCAAATTAGGGTCTGTTAAGGTCGAAGATTTGTACACTTAAATGGTCGAATAGGACAAACTTACTTTTTGATGCAGGTCAATTATTTATCTAGCAAAATCGGCTGCTGAGGGTGTATTCACATTAACGACCACGAGCGACCACACGACCATAAGCACCACTTATACTAAGGGTGTTTATAAGTTTTTAACGATGATTTTCGCCAGCTAGAAGTAATAAATTCTTTTGTTGTTGGGACCAATTTTCTATGCTTTCTGTCCATCCCCACATTATCCTGCTTCTAGCATCAACTCCTGAGCCTGGGACGGGGGATGACCTGAGGCTGTGTCTATCAGGGCCTGATCTAGAGTAAGTACAAGTATTGTGAATGTGGGGCAAGGGCTCGATTTTTGAGATCAGCTCTCCAAAAAACTATCGGCCACAGGGGGGCTACGATCAGGTAAATTCCTAGAGCTGTAGTCATTGCGTGTGCTAATACTTGAGGTATAAAGAATGGTGGTGGGAATATCCAGGCTAGCTGGTAACGCCACGTTCGACTGAATGCATTGTGAAACTGGGCTTGACGATCTGCCGCGTTCAGTGATACATAATTAGGCACTTCATACGCCCTTGCCGACACGAGGTGTACTTCCGGCGTGTCCAATTTCGAGAATATTTTCACTGTTATTATGGGTAGGAGAAGGAGATTTTACTCTGAAACGACAGGCAGGCGAGACAGGCGGTCTGCTTCGCAATCGAACTTACCGGAAGATAGTGAATTAGTAAATTAATGTTGTACTGGTCTACTAGATGAAACACCTTGTAGCATAGATTCATTAGGGAGGATGACAGAGTTCCCCCATCGTTCCTCAGGAAGGCAACTACAGACTTGTCGTCGCTTTGTATTATCATGGAAGAGTTTGTTAGGTAATGGCAACAACATTTTAGGGCATTTAGGATCCCGAGCATTTCTCTTTGATTTGAATGGAGACTTGACTCTTCTTGTCCTATCTTCTTATTGCCCCCATCATTTTATATTTTCATTGTTTATCCACAATGATAGTTCGAGCAGCGCTTCCATTAGTATATATAGGGAACCGACAATATATGGACTGGTGAAGGGGACTCTCACCAAATGCTAACAGGGCTCTGTGATTGAAACGGCCACGGAGTACTGGAAAGCGGACAAAGTTTAAGGAGCCCACAATGCTTTGAATTTCGTTTGTACAAGCGGATTTTCGCTTCAAAAACGGCATTTATGTTCAGGGCCAAGCATTTCTTTAATGGGAAGTACTTTTTGTTGGCATGAGGATACCAACAATTTTCCAGGTATTCTATGGCCCTCCGAGGGGTAAGGATAGACTTAACATGATTGACCTGCCAGCCCAAATGTTCTAGAATTTGCACTGTTTTGAAGGCTTTTCGTGATAAAGGCCGAGGTTCTGATTTGCTAGGAGAAAAAAGTCTAAATTAACTAAAACTCGAAAGGTCTGGGCAACCCAATTGGTCAGAAATGACCTTAAGGCAAGCAGGTCCTCTGCAGCTGTTGAAAATCAGACTTTGAAACAAATTCAGACTCGCTGGCTGCGACAGGCAGATGGAAATAGGCGTTTGACAGATCTATTTTTACTAGCAAATCTGAGGGCTCAATGAACCCTGAAATTCGGTGAAATTTTCACCAACTTGAACTTTACGATCGGTAAGTATAGAATTAAGATTTGAATATTGTACGTTAAGATCAGTCGCTTTTTGGGATTAGGAACATCGGCGTGACAAAAACTAGGAGTGTAATATATAGCACGCCCGTCTCAATAATTCTTTGAATTGTTTCCTGCATTTGGCAATGCTAACGGGGGCCTTAGGTAAAACGAATTTCGAAACGATTTAATCAATTTTAATAGTGAGCGTGGAATATTTAATAATTCTCATCTTTCCAAAAATAAAAAATAAAAACTGACCCGCTCGAAAACTGTTGCAGTCAGAATTTCCTCTTTTGATTAAAGTCCCTGCGTGGGAAGTTTCGACCTAGTCGGGTAGTGATTTTATAGGCATTGGGGCCTTGGGGTCTCGGGGCCCAGGCTACGCTGGCGAGGCTTTCCCTGACCTTGGCTATTTGCAATTATTCTGAATGGGCGAAAGGGATCGCGCCAGCCCATTGGTAAAAAGTTATAATTGCCTTGCGCAGGCAATTTTAACAAAAGTCAATGTATATTCATAAAGCAGCTTGACTCGTCATAAATACCATGTGTGTACCCTTTTTGAGCATTAATACCCAGATCAGCACTTGCTTGCGCCGCAGGCTTATTTTGGGTTGGCGTTCGGACCAGCGTAAGAAAGGTCAAGGCATATTCATGAAGCAGTTACACTAGTCATAAATGCCCTGCGTGGGCCTTTTTTAGGAATAACTACACAGATTAGCACTTGCTTGCGCAGCAGGCTTATTTTGGGTTGGCGGTCAGACCGGCCAAAAAGTATTTGTAATAAAGGTCTAGGTGTATTCATAAAGCAGTTAGACTAGTCATAAAATACCTGCATAGGCCCTTTTGTGAGCATTAATACACATTAGCACTTGCTTGCGCAGCAGGCTTATTTTGGATTGGCGGTCAGACCGGCCAAAATTTTTGTAAGAAAGGTCTAAGCATATTCATAAAGCAGGTAGACTGGTCATAAATGCCCTGCGTGGGCCTTTTTTGAGCATCACGACATAGATTAGCACTTGCTTGCGCAGCAGGCTTATTTTGGGTTGGCGGTCAGACCGGCCAAAAAGTTTAGGAAATTTCACAGTGTTTTTCCAATAAAAGTTATGTGAGCTCGGGGTATCTTTCTTATGGACTCTTTGACACTTAGGCAGCGGGGGATACAATCTCGTCTTTGTCGGATAAGGTCAGCGCGGTGACGACATGTTAGTTGCAATCATTACAGATATATTGATTTAAACTCTCACAATTATCACTCGTACCTATTTTAAGACCAGTTTGTCGTTAAAGCATCATTAGGGATCTTATGAAAACTACCCTCCATAAAAAGATCTGATTTTATTTTCTAACGGCTGAAAAGACAGCTCATCAGCAGTACGAGACCATGCTATTAATGCGTCAAAAACATAAATTCTTTAATTAGTCATTTGTCTCGAGGCCTACAAAGGCCGGTTGGGAGCAGCAAAGCTTATGTACCTCTGAATATCGGACGCTTGTCCAGTTTTCGGAATCAAAATGTTGAACAGAGATTATAAGGTCAACATGAGCGGGCGAGTATTTTGGAACGGACGGTTCTTCTAAAACATCTTTAAATGCAACTTTAGTGTCAAACCATTTTCTTTAAGAACAGTGGGTTCAAATTTCTTCAGCCTTGTATATACGAGTATCTCGCTGCTCAAGTTGCCCTCTAATTCATCTTCTTATTTGCCTGAGAAAGGTACATTACTCATGGATTGCAACATGTCACTAATACAGATCTGGATACCGCTAACCTTCTATGGCATCGTTACGCCGCCTTCGGCTCCCATGCCGGAGTAGGTATAGTCTTGAATCGGACGATGAGCTAGTGCTTGATGCACTAGATATGTCCGTCATTATTTTGCAAAAACTCTGCAAAATAAAATAAGATTAGTAACAAATTTTTATATTCGAACGGTAAAACCGTTAAGATTTTAAAATATATTTCACTTACAAATTCCAGGAATTTGTGACTGAACCGTACGTCTCGATAAACGAGACACCAATGACGAGGGAGCGGGCATCCCTACCCTGGTACCCTGGTGGCACAAACGGGAAACTGATAGAGGGGGTAAAAAGAGTAGAGTATAGTCAAATCAGCAACCGTCACGTCATAGTAAACAAGATTGCCTCTCTCAAATATTAATGTAGGTTTCGAATAACGGTGCAGAAGCTTAATATATTTATTGCACTAGTAGTAGTAATACATAAAGAGAATAAAACATCTTGAAATATTGGGTTCATCATCAGCCAAATGATATCCACTGCTGGACAAAGGACAATGTTCAAACTATTGGGCTATTTCGAGGTTTTTCTAAAATACCGGTTCCGGTTCCTAGGTGCTAAGACAAGTTGCCAATCGCTAACGCTTAATCATTAATCGTAAACGAAAGGCAGATGTAGTCTTTGTCGCACTAATATGAAAAAACCGGCCAAGTGTGAGTCGGACTCGCGCGCGAGGGGTTCCGTACCATTATCAATTTATTATTAAAAAAATACAGTTAAATCAACCTACCTCAAAAACTATAGGAGATAATTTAATCAAACCAATAATCTTAGATAGAGTTTATTAATGTGCATAACATATATTTTTTTTAGAATTTTATATCGCATAGTTTAAAAAATAGAGGGGGTTGGACACATTTTTCACACTTTGAGAGCTGATATCTCGAATCCGATTTGCTCATAAAAATGAGATTTATAAACCTTCATATCATTTTCAAAGACCTTTTTATTAATATCCCACACGCTTATACCTATTTACAACTAAAATTTTTTTTCTATCCCTCAGTTACATGTTTGGAGAGCCCCCCCCTCCAATGGTTTACATACAATTTAGTATCATAATCCTGTAGCGGTTCATACAACACATATCCTTACCAAATTTCGTTACTGTAGCATTTATAGTTTCCGAGTAAATCGGCTGTGACAGACTTCCAGACGGACAGACGGACATGACGAATCTACAAGGTTTCCGTTTTTGCCATTTTGGCTACGGAACCCTAAAAAAGTGAAAGAGAGGGAAAACTACGATACACTACTAAGCGTTGGCGATTGGCAACTTGGCTAAGTATCCTGTTCTATGGTCCCACTGTCCCACATCCCGCGGGACCAATTGTTATTATATGATGACGCAAGGCATCTTTCTGTCTTTAAAAGAGTGTATTTTGCACCTTTAAAGTAGAATAATACAGTGTGATTTTATTATTCGACGGAGTCGTTAGGGAAATTTAAAGTGTTAGTCAAAAGTCAAAGTCAAAGTATTCTTTATGCAACTAGGCCCGGCAAGGAGCGCTTTTGAATCGTTAAACTAAATAGCAAATGAGAAAAAAACTACTTCCGGTTCTAACCTTACACCACTGTTCCTGAGAAGAATCCGGCAAGAAAGTCAGTGGGACTTGTATTTTCAAATAATAATATTATAACATCTTACAGCTAACATGCATTAATTAAAAATAAAACATAAATTTGATTTAATATAAATGCAGATATAGTAGGTAGGTACATTAACTAAAGATGAAGTCTCTAATAGTCAGAATATATCTTCTATAATCAACATTATGTTAAATTAAAACTAATAAACACTTTTCTGGTGGCTTACCATCGTCCCGTTTTTGGGCGTTTTCACAAACCGTTATTGATATCACCTTGTCATTTAATTTGGTCAAGTTTAGGCTTATTCGACTCAGAATCATGAGCGCATTCGATTTTTTTAGGAGAAAAAATATGCGTAATTTTAATACAGTTTTCATTTCTTCCATTACGATACCGCCTTGGAACATCTATGAAAAAACGGTATCGTAATGGAATAAATAAAATAATTAAAAAATTAAAAAACACGGCTGCCGTTTTAAGCGAACTGAAAAGTAACAAATAATTCCTTTTTCAGATTAATTATTGTTAGCGTATCTACATAATAATAGGCGCTTGTCTTATTACTTACTATATTTTGTTTCAATTGCAGTCGGGGAACCTCCATATATTTATATTTTCCGCAATTAAAGGTTCCCCGACTGCAATCGAAACGAAATATAGTAAGTAATAAGACAAGCGCCTATTATTATGTAGATACGCTAACAATAATTAATCTGAAAAAGGAATTATTTGTTACTTTTCAGTTCGCTTAAAACGGCAGCCGTGTTTTTTAATTTTTTAATTATTTTATTTATTTGAAACCTTTTAGTGAATCTGGAGATTCCTTAAAGTTGGATAGAATTTCAAAAACTGATTTCGCAGCGGGCTTAAGCTTCACCCCGGGGGCCCGAGGAGTTCCCATCCCGCTAATTTTGGGCGAATCCAAAGGGCACGCTACGTGAGGGCCGGAACATTACTGGAACCAGTTTAAATTTATGTTGAGCGAGTCCGAAAGGCGAGCTTAAGGGTGGGAAGCCGAAAACTGAGCTCGCGGAGGCCCTGACCTTCACTACGAGAGCCCAAGCACGTCGCTTGCAAATTTAAATCGAGGCCGAAGGCCGAGATGCGAGAAAATTTAACTACCATGCTTCTTCAAATACCTCAGCATCTAAAAAACCGACAACCGCGTAGGGCCCAAGGCATGACGAGCAAGCCCACGCGGTACAACCGTCCCTCCTAACTAATTTAATAATGGAACCGGAGGGCCAAGCGTGCAACGGTTCGCTTCGAACTCCAACGAAGACTTAAAGCCGAGCTCCACGTAGAGCCAAAAGCGGCACTCAGAGGCGTGCTAGTTCGCGAGGCGGAAGGCCGAGCCGCTAAAACCCAGCAATATCACATCAGCCGACGGAATAGTGTCACGTTGAAATGGATCCGACGATCGTTTCGACAACCTGTAAAGGGGGTAGGACGTACTCCATGTAGGGCCGAAGGCCCGAATCGTTCCTTAGAGAAGCGCTGATTAGCGAGGCCAAAAGCCGAGCCCCCAGGCCGGACCACCGGGGTCAGAGGCACAGACTGGAGCGTAACTATCGGGGTGCTTCAAGCCCGATGGTCGGAGTCCCGACGAGCGAGCCCAAGCGGTACAACCGTCCTTCTTAACTGCCTTAACAATCGAAGCCAGAGCCCAGCGCTACCACACTACGTGATGGAATAGTGTAACATGAAAACGAATCGGAGATCTGCAGACCCAACGATCGTTTCCGCAACCTGCGAAGGCTGTAAACCGTGCTCCGCGTAGGGCCGAAGGCCCGAGGTGTCCCCCAAAGGCGCGCCGGCTTGCAAGGACGAAGACCAAGCTACCAGAGCCCAGCGCTCCTTCGCTATACAATAGAAAAGTATAGCATTAAAACGAATCTCAGGGCCGTAGGCCCGAAACATTTTTTTGAGTAAATGCGGAGGCTGAAAATGCGTAGGGCCGAAGGCCTGGAGTGCGGCCACCCAGCGCGCTTGCCTGCGATTTGCGTGAGACTCAAGTTTGCAGGCCAACCTGCCTTCATTCATACCAACTCCCCTGCGCAAATGTTAAGGCCAAATCTGACCCTGATCTGATCAAAAACCAACGGCAGAACGTTCAAAACCTTGACCCCCCCCTTAATGTTCCTCTCAAGCACCATATGTCCGACTATGCTCGTTTTCTAGCGACGTTGTTGTACCTATCGTTTGCTTAATTACTAATTTGACATTTAACAAAAATTGTAGGCTCATATTAAATGTATCCTCTCGCAAACTACGTAGGTACATAATATCGTTCTATTACTGCAAATACAAGTGCCTACCAGCTATCTGCACAAATCAGGTTTTGGCAGAATCAATTTAATTATCATTATAATAATTAAATTCACTATCGAATAACATAATACTTGCACATAGCTGGTATTTGCAGTAATTTAACGATATAATATATTTCAAGATATTAATTAGTAAGATATCATATTGTTAACATATTTCAAGTGCTAAATTTTATGCGCATGTTACAACACGTATAGCAATTTTGTTTTCACCTCAGCAGCTCGAAAAGACTTCTTTTGATTCGCGAAATCAGTGAGCAAAGTGCGATTTTGCTCACTGAGTGAATGTTGTTTTCCATGACGTTTAGACTTCAACTTTTTCTTTTGTTTCTTTCACTTGTTAGTAAAAAGACAGAGATGAAAAATGTTACGTTATAAATTGTCATAATATGCATTTTTTTTTTCGTTCATGGCATCCTAGCGTATTCAGCCAGTTGTATTAGACGACGCGTTTTATCGGACCCGATTCCTTGTATCCGAACGGCATATGGCCCCTACCACCAAGCATACATAACATTGGCGTCCGTCATTCCACCTCTCTATCGCTCTTATGTATAAGTGTGACAGAGAGAAAGACAGCCGTTTTAAAACGGACGGATATCGTGGTACTAGGCGAGTCAGAATCGCGTTCAGAAATTCGACACGAGTTCATTTCTAAATAATTATAACTGGGTCGCGTTTTATAAAGTTACAATTTACAATTTCGCTGTTTGCCTCTCTTTCTAGCCAATATGTGCGTGCGTTAGAGAGGCAAACAGCGAAATTGTAAATTGTAACTTTATAAAACGCGACCCTGTTTTATAAAATTTTATGAGCTTTCATTTTTTTAGTAGTTATAATTATGTACTTTCTGTTACAAACATAATGGTAAAACAAAAACAAAAAATAACGGGATGGCACGTATAAATGTTTAATAACATATTTAATTTGACTATTTACTTTCTTGTCATTGTTTGCTAGTATCCGAACTCATAAAAAAAAGTATATCGTTCTATCTTTGAAAAGTTTTCTTCACTTCAATTGTTATATTTGTTATGGCTTCTCTAATGTAAATTACTTTGATTAAATAAATGATTTAATATTATTATTATTTCCTTTTCTCCCTGCTGAAGTTATTTTATTTCCTTTTCTCCATGCTGAGGTGAAAAGTTGTATGTACAACTTGAGAGCAAAGTTATTTGAATCTCGTGTCTTTCGAGTCTCTCGCTACGCTCAAGATTCTATTACAGAATCACTCGCTACGCTCGTGTTTCTATAAAAGAATCTTTCGCTTGCTCAAGACTCAAAACTGACACTCGCATCAAATACGTACTTTGCTCTCATGTTGTACAAATAACTATTGGCTACAATTGCTATTTTGATTGTATTTTAGGGACATTCCTCTGATATGCGAACCATATCGAACGTTATTTTTTGATATTGTATTCTGGCCATTCTCGGCAACGCTGGCCTAATACTTGTTGGGAACTTCTCATACATTCTTGAATTTCTTCGCAGATGTATGCAATTTCCCTCACGATGTTTTCCTTCACCGTAAAGCACTTTTTGTACTGTACTGGACTAAATGTTAAGTTCACACTACGATTTTGATACGAAATCGACTGTTTGGGCTATCATTTTTCCAGCATTCAAGTCGACACTTGTTTCCATCTAATATAATTAGGACTGATTATTGAGCTATTTCTTATTAATGAACCGTTACTTTCGAACAGTTCAGACAACTGAGGCAGCTGTGGCAGCTTTTGGTAGTCATGTCATCATCAAAATAAGACAACTTCACTTGCCTAACGTATGCGGAATGAAATCTGCACAAAGTTTAATATTATATTAAATAAATGATATCATTATTATTTTCTTGAACATGTACGTTTTTAATATCGATTTTAACAAGTATTCATGCAAGATAAAAACTACTTGAATCCAAAGTGTATAACTTTAGTTTTATGATACTTTATCCATTGAAGTCGAAAAAACAAATGTTAGCATTTTTCTTGCCTCTAATTTTATCTTCTGTAGGAAAACTTTTTAAATAAAAATCCTTTGCTCATTATATTTCATATTCTTGTTAATTGGTCTATTGATACTTACTTATTATGCTAAAAATATTTAATTGAAATTAGCTATAAGTCGTTCACCGTGACATCCGTTACTGAAAAAGCAGTGTTTTTTACACTTTTTGATCAAATGGCGAAGTCATATTTTCAAAGTTGTTTATTTTTATTTTTCGTGTTGATAGGCTTGCTCTTTGTTTATGTTTCGTATGCCCATGGTTTGAGGATGTTTTTCATCAATTTTGTTGTCATATTTAGAAGTATTTCTGAGCTCCCTGTTCGATTTTGTGATTCGGGTTAACGTAATTTCCTTTATTCGAGCTCTTTCTGAAAAGTGGCTGTAGCCAAATTGTTACATTACACTAGGGTTTCTAATATCATTTATTGGAAACGAAAAGAATGCGAGATTTTTATAAAACAGTGTTTCAAATCTTGCCTTCTTCTAAAAAATCAGAATCATCGTCGATTTTGGCCTTAGCAAATGTGTCTTGTGGAAAATACATGCAGTTGTGCGACATTGTTCTACTCAATTGGCCATAATTTCTAAAGAAAGATGCCAAACCCGACAAAACTATCCAATTTAATTAACAATTGTATACAAATTAATTTAGCATTGAGACACAAGTTAAATTTAATTTTTTTATTTTGTTTTTACTTGTTCAAAATTTGTGCAAATTTCACTCCGCATACGTTATGAATTATTATCGGATTCAATGTATAAAATTGTTCAGATTCTATGAGAAATTATTATTAACTAGCTCTTGAAATTTTACTGTTAACACTGAAAAAAAAAAAATCGCCTGAAAGTAGACATTTTGTATCGCAATCATGGAGTGAACTTAAACTTTTGACCGGTACTGTATATCAAACGATATATCGTATATATAAGTTTTACTTGAAAACTCATTGGTTACGAGCCGGGGATTGAACCCACAACCGCTGCGTAGCAGCCGTGCAATTTACCCCTTGACCTTGTGGTCAAAGTGGCGCGTACATCCAATCCACAGAACTAAGATGACAAAGAATGATCGACAACGATTAAAAGCGTAACCAAAAACGAAACGCAAGTGTGTGCGTAATTTGTCTATGTGTGGTCAGGAATAGGGTTGCCTATTACAACAGAGCAATTATCTATCGATGTTTGACTGTTTTATGGACTGACAACATGGTATTTTTTATCTTCGTGTTTATGCTATAAGTTTTATACTACAATGTGAATTGAGGGTGTCGAATTACAAATTGCAAACGTGTGTGAACTTATTATCTGGCGTATCCCTTAAATTTAACAGAAATAATAAAAATAGTATATTATCAAAAAAATCTCACAAAACATAGTAAGATCCTTCAAATTTGTTAAATGGGTCAATCACTTTTTTTATGTCACTCGTTGCCATGGTTACGTTCTCCTGGGTCACCCTTAAATTCACAGTTTAATGCCATTAAAATTGACAAAACTTTGAATTTTTTGACAGTTATGGGACCCTTCCAAGGTGGGTCACCCACTAATCATGATAGTAGACAATATAGGACACTTTCCCCTAGCAAACTATCACACTGTTGTCCCCTGGGTGATGTGACAGAATAACAACATAAAAAAAGTGATTGACCCAAATACACATTCGTATTTGGTATTCGGCATTGTAATGTAATAGACTGATTAGGTATGTTTATCGAACGAATATCGATATTGGTAGTTCAACATTTAGTCAAGCTCTAGCGTAGCGTGACAATTTATATTTTTACACAAAATATTCTTTAATATGAACTATTGTGATAAATTATTAGCGCACAGTAATAGGATAACTAACAATTAATGCTAGAAAGTGATAACTTACACGATTTATGCTACTAAACCGACAAAATATCGTTTGAAAACAATCAACCGGCAAATCATATTTACCCGTGAAACGAGTGTTTGGCGTAATTTCTTCGGTGGGTAACAGGGCAATCCTTTACACTACACGATACCATATCGGTTTAATTGTTTGTGTAAATTTAATTCTTACTAGAATTAAATATAAAATCACTTTTAAATAACAGTCTCCGTCGAGAAGGCTGATACGGCTGATATGTCACTCCGAAAGTGGGTACGCTTTTGAGATTGTTTTCTATCTCTTTTGCACTCGTGTAATAGTCATATGACTAGTGGCTTCCCTTTCACACGCTTCCTTTCTCTATTAAGCGCTAGCGCGGATTCTAACTTTATGATCCAATCTGTCTGTTTCATACACACTTAGCGTTCAAGAAGATATGTCAAGGGTGACAGTCCTGTCACGGCTTAGGCATTGAAGAAAAACTTCAATAGTGCGATGTAGAACATTTCGAGTTTTCTCTTCAAACATATACTTAAACATATAACTTGTATATATATTTGCAATCGGCATACAAAATGCTTTAATTTGATACCCAAATCATAGCGTTTGAATTACATATTATTCTTTGTGCTTTAAGTGAATTTTAATGAATCTCGCTCTTCTTGAATAAGTTACAAACGTAGAAGTTATGTACATATTCGTAATCGTTGTTCGAAGCTCTTCATTTTGATACCAAATTCGATAGGTTTCTTTCATATTTATGTTTTTCGGTCAGTCAATATTGAACTTATAGGCCGCCATATTGTTTTTAACGTGACGTCACATATCCTATGTTACCCGCGACGTCACGAGGATTCTAATGATACCTTACACTATTAAAGACGGTTAAGTGGCCGCGAAGATCTGCGCGTTTAAAGAAAATATGAAACATACATAGGGACTGAACACATAATACTCTCCTTTTGGCAGTCGTGTAAAAAACCCGGTAGAACAAGCTCAAACTTGTCCGAATGAAATAACAAGGTGATTTCAACATCGGTTTGTGAAAACGCACGTTTATCGTTTATCGTCATTGCTGTCACGTTCTGACAAGTATGTAAGCGCGAACGTGACGCGTAGCACGATAAACGGCTACGCGGAACCATATCGATAGGGTTATAAATAGGGCTGCCAACCGTCCCGCTATATGCGGGACGTCCCGTTTCTGGGGCCTCAAAGTACGGGTCCCGTAAAGGGTACGTGCGGGACGCGGATTGTCCCGTTTTTCAGGGAACACTAAACAATAATAATATCGAAAGTACTGAGCTTAATATTTGGCAATAATTACAGAAAATTATTCCTTATGTAATGTAGGTATATAGTTTACAGGAAACTCTGTAAAAAGTGTACCTATAGTTTTTTTTACATTTACTGCTACGGAACCCTTTGTACGCGAGTCCGACTCGCGGTTGGTTGATTTTTATCACTTGATACACTTTTTCATGCATTCGCGTCCGTGCGTCCCGCATTTTATAGCCATGTCCCACAATGCATTCGCGAATGTACTGCATATTTGTGAACTATGGTTGGCAGCCCTAGTTATAAACGCCAACAAATGTCAGTTTCTGCAAGATTGCTGCAGTAAAACGGCAGGGGCTTAACACAGTTATAGTTGCCGATTTTTAAGAATGAATATTTGACAGTTTAGATTTGTCTCTGTCACTCTAACGAAGGCGTCATTAGAGTGACAGAGATAAATCTCCTAAATTTGCGAACTTCGGTGTTCGCGGTAGTAGGCCCGAACTGCGACCATAATATAACATGGACGTCTAACGCCAGCTCAAAAATGCCCCCAAAAGCAATTGTTCAATTGTGCCAAGATGGGCAGGATAATAGTACTTTTCTTAACACTACATAAGTCGTAGTCATATAAAATAAGTCGGTAGAATTTCTGTACGGCAAGAGAAATGAAATTTAATATTTTGTGTTTAAATATGGACTGGCCATATTGCCCGGAGGACCGATTACCGGTGGGGTCGGCGTGTTCTCTCATGGCGACCACGCACTGGACGACGCAGCGTGGGAAGGCCCCCCACAAGATGGAGCGACGACCTGGTAAAGGTTGCGGGTGTCCAATGGATGCGGACAGCTCACGACCGATCTTTGTGGAACTCTCTGGGGGAGGTCT
>JALPQI010018354.1:0-23871 GCA_025490895.1 Thaumatotibia leucotreta
AGAGTCAAAATGTCTGTATCGAATGGCAGAGATAGCGATAGTGAGAACGCGTTCTCTAGTTGTAAGAAACTTCGTAACCAATGAGGGTTTTCGATATTTTTTCTACCACCAGGCGGCGCTTCGTACGCACCTGGTCTCGACAGCTGTCAGATTCATACTATTCATAGGCACCTGGGCCTAAAATATTGAAATTCTATTTTATTTGGAAGAGAATTGATTTTGTAATGGATTACGACTAATACATGGTCGTCGAACTGAAGATTGAACTCTAAAACAGGCGCTCAAAGTCACTGGTATTAAAAATAATTACTATAACTTTGTTAGTTTCATGAGAATTGACTTGGAACTATTTTATTTATTTATTTTAGGTAACAATATGCCTAAAGTAATGGTTTTCAGAATAAATAAACCTAATAAATATGTTGAAAATTAAATGCGCGTATTTATTTTGACAGTTCGTTAAACGGTCGGCTCAGTGCTGCCATCTCACCTCCCCATAGCGGCAGAAAAAGTCTCAAAAACCCTCATTGCGAAACTATAGACAAAAGCTTTATCCCTGGGATCATCGGCACTAGCAGTAAAATTAAGGTGCAATGCGTCCTGCTCGTTCCTGTATCCAATGATAGTGACAGCGAGCAGTTCGTAACCAGTTGCGAAGAACTATAGTCCATCCTGTAGGTAGCAGTAAAACTTGAAGTGATATTTATTTCTTTATTTATTTAATAAAAATTACATTCGCAACTTACAGCTACTAAACACCATAGCGTTACGAACATTAGTTAAACAATACTACTTATTAACACATTCGTTCTTCTCTAACATTATCTTGCACTCGTTAATCAAACTTGCCAATCCCGAAGCAAACAAATCGCAATGAGGAGCCGCGCTGAGCATGGAGTTCAACATATGCGTCCTGCTCGTTCCTGTATCCAATAACAAAGACAGTGATAGGCAGGAAGCATTCTCCAGTTGTAAGTAACTTCGTAACTAGTTGCGAAGGACTATAGATTAGAATTATAATCCATCCTTTGAGTAATTAGTAAGGTTCGACCGAGATCTCGGTCTCGGCATGCCGAGATATCCCTCTCGGCTCTCGGCCGAAAATGGCCGACACTCGGCCGTGGCCGAGATTCGTAACGAACTGTAATTGGCGAGCTTGCCGCCATCTCGCGAACTTTCTGCGATTTTATTGATGTCATACTGACTTGAACTGACATCAAAATGAACGGAAGGAATTATATATACGTGTTGTTCTTTCCATTTTTGTTGCGTGCAGAAAAACTGTGCATGAACAAATGGTAGCGAGCCATTTGTTATAGGCATATTTTTCAAAGCATTGTTTCGAGCATGCCGAGGCAAATCGACCTTTAAGGCCGGGCCACACCAAATGCGTATCCGTGGCGTGTGCGTTGTAGCTTATGTGAATGTCATATTAGATGGCACACCGCTTGCGTGCCGTGCCCGCGCGTCTCCACCAAAATGGTGTGCCTTCTACTATGACTTTTACGTACACTCGCACGGGCACGTGTCGCACACGTATTTGGTGTGGCCCGGCCTTAAATGCCGATTTGCATCAGCATGCAAAATATGTCTATAAATAACAAATGGCTTGTTACCATTATCACAAACTACAAAATAACCGACCCACCGCTGGGGGCCCCAGCAACAGCATGCATCGAATATCAAACATTTTAATAATAATTTTTTTAGGTACCTAAATAATCATTAAAAATGGAAAAAAATTTCTAAAAAAAATTCTCATTTGATTTATGCGTCGTTGGACTAAAAGTAAATATGGCGATGTATAAAAATGTCTACATATAAAATAAAATTGGTCAGAGTGTTAGAAAGCCAATACTTTAGAATGCTTAAGTCTTATCAAGTCGGAATATAAAAATGACTACTATCAAATTATAAAAATGTTTATGTCTTATCAAGTCGAAATATAAAAATGACTACTTTCAAAGTGTACAAATGTCTAAGTCTAATCAAGTCTGAATATAAAAATGACTACTTTCTTTACTATAGGTCCAGGATTATAATAATACATATACGGATCAAATTCATCACCGCTAACAGTCATATACAGGTGGACATTTTTATACTTCGTCAAAATTATATACGCCCGAACTTATGCAAGTGGACATTTTTATACATCGCCATATTTACTTTTAGTCTAGTGACGCAACATGTTTATATTTAGTCTAATATACAGGTGAACATTTTTATACTTCGTCAAAATTATATACACCCGAATTTAAGCAAGTGGACATTTTTATATATCGCCACATTTACTTTTAGTCCAACGACGCATAAATCTCTCATTTTAGTGTTACGTTTGACTTACTATAGTTATTTGCTAGGGATTTTTTAATGTAATTTTTAAGTTTTAAATCCTTTTTACCAATTCTAATTAATAATTAATAATTCTAAGACTAAAAAAATTGAAAAAATTCAAAACAAATTTATCAGGAGAATGAAATATAAATTTAAATCTTTCTGTACCGACGATTTAGAGTCTCTTCAAACACGTCGTGAAATTCGAGATCAGAGGTTTTTATATAAAATTCTACATGGCCTTATTGATTCGCCCAATCTGTTATCAAAAATTTCTATTCGCTGTCCCGACAGGCGAACTCGCTCCACCAACCTTTTTTCAGTTAATTTCGGGCGTACTTCATATGCAAGAAATAGATTTTTAGCTAGAGCCTGCAGTACTTATAATGAGAAGTTTTCTGATATTGATATATTCCATTTATCACTACCACAATTTGTTTCTGCAATAAAAAGTAAAGCTAAAAAATAAGGGTCACTTTTGTAGTATATACTTCCTAGTTAATTAAGTTTGCATGTAATTCAAAATTTATATTATTGTTAGTTTCCTGAGCAACATAACTGTTACTACTCATTAGTGGAAACTGTGTGGCTTGTGTATGTGTAATCTGTTTTATCTACATGTTTTGTTTTGGCTGTTTGTTTCCCAAAGGTTTAAATAAATAAAATATGGGTCTCGGTCGGACCTTAGTAATTAGCAGTAAAATTTGAAGTGCTATTCGTCCTGCTCGTTCCTGTATCCAATAACAAAGACAACGATAGGCAGGAAGCATTCTCCAGTTGTAAGTAACTTCGTAACCAGTTGCGAAGGACAATAGATTAGAACTATAGTCCATCCTGTAGGTAATTAGCAGTAAAATTTTAAGTGCTATGCGTTCTGCTCGTTCGTGTATCCAATAACAATTCTCCAGTTGTAAGTAACTTTGTAACCAGTTGCGAAGGACTATGGATTAGAACTATAGTCCATCCTGGGCCCGTTGTCAGCGACAGTAGCAGTAGGGATTGAGGTGCGGATGCGTCTCAACGATGCAGTCTGGCTCGTTCCTGTACCTGTTGGATGACGGAGTCGGCGTTACTGAGTGTTTGTTGAAATCATCTTCTAATCAACATAATACACAATAAACGAACGTACACAATGTACGAACACGGTTTTTCACAAAATTGTGAGTTTATCACTTGACCAGAGGAGTCAAAAATTGCTCAAAAATATATATAAATTATATAATAACTAATAACTCGGGAGATAACTCAAATGATCGGAATATACACGCGTTTGTACGGTATGTAGGTAATTTCACCAGAGTTGAGGTGAATGATTACACACATATCCAAATGAAGTGCTAATTGCAGAAATGTAGTGAATGAATGAATGACTTGCGTCAAAACATTGAAGGGAATCCCTTGAACAAACTTTTTGGTCAATGTTACAGTTACAATTGGGTTTGCTGTCAGTACCAAAAAAGAACACTAATTTCAAATTCCCCGTGTGTTTACATGACATGTTGATGTGTGGGTGACCTCAACTCTCGTGGAACTATCTATAAATTAAGATTATTCTATAGCATTTGACCTCTTATAAGTAACTTACATTTCGATATTAAAATAAATTATGTCAGGCGTCAACACTTTTATTTTGACATCGCATGTGCTCACAAACTATCACTTATGAAAACTTAAGTGATATAAATAGCATATGTGACGCTGTCATGAGTGTCATGACTTATTTGAATATCGAAGTTACTTACCTAAGAGGTCAAATGTTACAGAATAATCTTTTAGTTGGTAAGAGATTATTCCTTAGCATCGATAAGTCGATAATAGTACATTACTATAGAGGACGGGAAACGAAAGGTTGCAGGCCAAGTAGATATATCTGGCCGAAGGAACTGAGGCCAGATAGAGATACGCGCCCTGTAACCTTGTTTCTCGCCGAGATTTGTATAGTGCTTTCTCAAACTTGCAATGAAATAAAAAGTCAAATGAGATTTTCACATTACACAAACAAATAAGTCAAAGAACGAAACGAATCTACAAAATAATAAATAAACAACTTATACGTCATTTTTTTAAAACTATTTGAGACAATCTATTACCAGGTGACATTGATATTACTTCTTTTTTTACGGTGAAATGCCTCTTGGCATTGTGGCACTTTACAAGTTACTTCCGGTTTTTAACTTTTTAAGGGCGTTTGTGCACTACATTGACTTTTACCGTCCGGTAGTCCGGTTTTTACGGTCCGATATGCCACGCCATTAAATGTATACAGAGTGTTTTTTTTAAGTGGGACAGTATGGGGAAATCGAAAACTGTAGAAGATACAAGGAAGCTGTCTTAGGAGACATTAGCTATTTTTTGGAGATAATAATTTTGGCATTTTCAAAATTTTGGTCAAGTGCGAGTTGTACCTAAAAATTAATAAAATTGATTAAAAAATTTTTTGACGCGGATCGACGTGATTTCATGCGTAGACAATTTTATTGTATTGGATAAAAAAAATCTGAACAGCAGAAGTTAGTCAAATTTAAGAAAACCATTTCTCATATTACATCCACTGTGAAGTGTCTACCTACTACTGCAAGGTCAATATTTAAAAAAGTATTACCTACACTTTTCGAACACGACATTTGAATTTGGAACGTTTTATTTAAGTTCAAAAGGATTTTAATAAGTTACATGTCGCGAACTCATAAAGAAAAAAAAACTTTAAATTTGGAATGACCATTGAGTATCTATTCGTATTTTGATATTTGTTGGATATTTTCATTATTTTTTTCTTTATGAGCTCGCGACATGTAACTTATTAAAATCCTTTTGAACTTAAATAAAACGTTCCAAATTCAAATGTCGTGTTCGAAAAGTGTAGGTAATACTTTTTTAAATATTGACCTTGCAGTAGTAGGTAGACACTTTACAGTGGATGTAATATGAGAAATGGTTTTCTTAAATTTGACTAACTTCTGCTGTTCAGATTTTTTTTATCCAATACAATAAAATTGTCTACGCATGAAATCACGTCGATCCGCGTCAAAAATTTTTTTTATCAATTTTATTAATTTTTAGGTACAACTCGCACTTGACCAAAATTTTGAAAATGCCAAAATTATTATCTCAAAAAAATAGCTAATGTCTCCTAAGACAGCTTCCTTGTATCTTCTATAGTTTTCGATTTCCCCATACTGTCCCACTTAAAAAAAACACTCTGTATAGTAGCTTGTGCACTATACGTAATTTTATCGTCCGACATTTTACTTTTCCCCATTCCGGACAGTATTTTTCCGATCCGAGATGACAGCTATGAAAAACGTGTTAATGCTTGTGCACTGCGTCCGGAATTGCACTGACTTTTATGACTGTCGACTGACTTTTTATGCTACTATGCCGCACCTCCGAGTAAAAAGACGGACAAGTGCACAAGCCAATCATCCGTTTTTTTCATGCCATATCGGACCATGAAAACTCGGTCTGCCGGGCAGTAAAATTCATTGTGGTGCACAATCGCCCTAAAGCAGGTTTCTTCCGGTAGTTATGACTTTACATATCAAGTTCAATCATCGAACCAGCGAGATGGTACTTCCTAGTTTAATTTGACGTACGTAATGGCAACATTTCATTGCAAGTTGGAGAATAGTACATTGTGTATTTAGGGCGGTAAGTAAGAATTTACCACATCACCGCATAATTCTTGTACCGCCCGTGGTACACACAATGTTTTTCATCACACCTGTGATGCAAAAAAGTAAATAAAACAATATATTTTCACAAAACTACTCTAAAATGGTCTAAATCAGGGATGACTTAATTTCATCATTTTCATAAAAGAAAACTCGGCGCGGCGCGCGGCGTGCGCCGGACCGCGCAAGTGCGCCGTAATGTTGTATGAAAATCCTTAACGGCCTACTAGGACGTAATGACGCACCTACACAGCGCATCACCGCAGCGTATTGGCGCACTTACCGAACAGGTGTGATGTAAAAATACTTTGGTCAATCCGACTGACAGTCAGATTTTCGTTAAGAAAATTCTGCTCTTTGGTAAAATTTGATATATTTTTTTTTATTTTTTTTTTATTTCTTAAGGTTCACCAACAATATATTACACCAATACATGTAAGAGATTGTATGCTAGTTAAATTTAGGAGTAGTGTAACTATTACTTACAGGTAAACACTGCACCATTAATGTGAAGATAAAACTAGAGTAAGATTATATAAACTTATATTCTATATACAATATTGTTAGTTAGCGCTCGTATCTATCAGCTTTGATAGCAAGTAATAATTTACGTGGTGGGTCAAAGTGAATGTCCGTGATGTCACTATAATAATTGGCAACTTGGCATAGTCTGCATATTGGGGAGTAGCCTGATACTGTTCCTCTAACTGGCGGTTTCAGCGGTGTGATGGGATTACGAGGAAATCGAGTAGGTGCTCTAAAATTAAAAAGATTCAGTAACGGAGGGCAGTCTATTTTGTGCTGGAGAATTTTGTGCAGGAATAATCCGTCTAAAATCGTACGCCGAGTCTCTAAAGAGTCCATTTTGAAATGAGCTAACTTACGTTCGTATTGTTACGCCGGTGGCATGATAAAAACTACAAATATGATTTTAGACACGTTAGAAGCGTTTTCAGCAGGCTGAAATGCGTTTTCAGGCCGTTTCAGAAGGTCCTCTTTCACATACTACAAAATCAAATATTCACCCCAGATACCGTCGTTTTCAGGCGCCTGAAACATGTTTTCAGGCCGTTTCAGGATACCCTCTATCCGATGGCGCAATAACCTGAAAACCCGTTATCAGGCGTTTTCAGGACCCCTTTCGGGCCTCTCAAGTACAAATCGGTATATAGCTAAATTTCCCATAGGAGTGAAAGAGAAAGCACTATTAGATAGAGACAGCACGAGAGAATGTTCTGGAAGGATGTGAACGAGACAGCTATAGAGAGAACATTCTCGACGGGTGTGAAAGAGAAACCTGTAGAAAGAGACAGCGATACCCTAGAATGTTCGCGCACGGGCCCTACCGACCGACCTGACTCGGGAACTTTCTAGAATCGAATTATCTCGTACTTTGTAGATTTGAGTGGCTTGTATAAAAGCCCAGTATGACCCGGCCGAAGGGGTAGTTTCAAGTGAGACAGCGAAGAGCTAACATTAAAAGCGAAGACTGCGATTCCATCGGCGAGTTTGAGAGTGTAAAAGTGAACCAGTGTGACGTGTTAAGTGTGGAATTAGTCTTGTAGTTTAGTGGTTGTTCTTTTAATTAGTAATTAAAGTATCAGTTTTAATTAGTGGCTTATTTATACATTTTCTATAGAAAACCCACCCCACGAACGTAACATTTGGTGTCAGAAGTGGGATAGAAAATGGGTATAACGCCACGTGACAACGAGACCGAGCCAAAAGGAGTTGTGACCCGGAGCCAAACTGCACGTGAGGAACCTGCAGCGCAGGAGGATATTGCAGTACGTGAAGAGCCTCCAGCATGTGAGGATACTGCATCTAAGCCCGGTCCGTCTGGCTTGCAGGCTAAGAGTACTCAAGACGCAGACCTCGGAACTATTCTGATTCTCCTGAAGGAGCAGTCGCGGAAACAAGAAGATCAGTCGAAATTGATTCTTCAAGAGTTGCACAAGGCTGCTACTGAATGGAAGCAAGAAATGTACGAAGTCCAAGGGAAGCTCAGGGACATGGAGAACAAGATTCATGTTGTTGAGGAAGCGGTCGAGCGTCGCTTCCAGAAACTTGAATTAAAAGTAGCTAGTGGCATCAGTACCACCGGCATATCACCTGAGATATCTGTGCCGGGAGGTGGAAAATTTAAGGCACCTCCTTTTGATGGTACATCTTCGTGGGCGGCGTACAAGCTACAGTTTGAGTCCGTGTCCAAAGCAAACGGTTGGAGTAAGGAGCAAGCGATGACGGCTCTGACGCTGGCACTTCGTGACGAGGCTCTTACAATTCTAGAAGCCCTTGGAAAAGAGCAAACTTATGACCGGCTTCTAGTAGCATTAGAAGCCCGTTACGGAGACAGTCATCTAGAACATGTCTATCGAGCTCAGCTGAAAGACAGAACGCAGGGACGTAATGAGACATTGCAACAATGGGCCCTGGAAATTGAAAAGCTGGTCAGAAAGGCATACCAACGTTCAGCTGACTCTTTAGTAAAAACCATGCTGGTGCAGGCATTTGTTGATGGGATCCGGGATTTGGAAGTAAGGGCGGCAGTACGACTAGGGCACCACGAAAGCCTTAAGGATGCCGTAGCTCATGCCCTAGAAGTTGAAGCTGTACGCCAAGATCCATCAAGATCGTATAAGCTACGTAAGTTATCTGCTAGGGAGCCGATTGCACCTCGTCGGGAGTTTGGGCCACGATGTTACCATTGTGGAGAACGTGGCCATATACAAACTAGTTGCCCGAAAAGAAGCAGCAGGAGAGAACGAGATGAATCCCCTGTGACCAGGAATAAGGGCTCTGTACGACCAGAGCCGCAGCAGGGAAACGAGTAAGAGCCAGGACTAAGGGACGAGTGCTGGCTGGTGGTCGAAATGTCCCAGTAGTGATCTCACAAGTCAACGACGGGAATAGTCTGGTCGTCAAGGGGGAAATTGTTGGAATACCATGTAACCTTACTATCGACACCGGAGCTTCTCGGACGGTGATTAATTCTTGGCTTCTGAAACACCTGACTCGAGGTCATGTAGTCGTCCAACCGAAGCAACAGCTGCTTACAGCCACTGGCCAGCATATTCCCATCAAGGGGGAGACAGGAGTGGATTTAAGAATCGGCAAGCACATTTATCGGCATAAAGTGATTGTTGCCGACATAATTGACGACTGTATTATTGGACTAGATTTTATGAGGTGCCATGGTTATAAAATTGACATGGAAGTTGGAGTCCTGAAAACTAGATTTGATGAGGTTCCTATGGAAGGAGGAATTAGTGGGAATGTTTACTGCTCTAGAAGAACTGTTCTCCTACCAAAGGCACAGGTTCTAGTCCCAGTGCGTTTACCAGGAACATCAAGTCAGGGAGGTCGTCGATGTGTAGTTGTAGAAAAAGTATCCAACGGTAAACCATGGATGGCAGCTCGTACGGTGGTTACAACTTCACCTGCAGCATTTGTGAGAGTTCTCAACCTCAGTGATACCAAGTGTGTCCTTAACAAAGGTACTTTGGTTGGAAAATGTGAGGAACTCTCTTGGATACAAAGCTGTCAGGCTCCTACCAAGGATAAGGAATCTGAAGATTCCTTGCTTTCCACGGACATAGAAGGGTTGTTGGGCGAATCAAGAAATGATCTCACTCAGGAAGAGCTGGTCAAAGCACGTCAGTTATTGTTGCGGTATAGCAGTGTATTCTCTGCGCATGACAGTGATATTGGAAGAACTGGCGTAGTCCAGCATGAAATCGACACTGGTGAAGTGCTGCCCATTCGGCAGCGACCTCGACGAGTTCCAGTGGCACGAGAAAAGGAAGTTGAAGAAATGATCGAGGAGATGAGGCGGGGCGGCATCATTGAACCTTCGACAAGCCCTTGGTGTTCCCCCGTGGTTTTGGTGAAGAAGAAGGACGGCACTATGAGATTCTGTGTCGATTACCGCCGACTGAATGATGCGACTAAGAAAGACAGCTATCCATTGCCTCGAATCGACGACACTCTAGACACTTTAAATGGAATGAAATGGTTTTCAACGTTGGATTTAAAGAGTGGGTACTGGCAGGTCGAAATCAAGGATAAGGATAAAGAGAAAACTGCTTTTTCAACTGGTAAAGGACTCTGGCAGTTTAATGTTATGCCTTTTGGTTTGTGCAACGCACCGGCAACATTCGAGAGGTTAATGGAACAAATATTAGCTAGTCTACTAGGAGACACTTGCTTGGTTTATTTGGATGACATTATCATCATTGGTAAAAACTTCGAGGACCACCTTAATAAATTGGAGCAAGTATTGTCTAAGCTACAAGAGGCAAATCTGAAACTAAGTCCAAAGAAATGTTCACTCTTCAAACAGAAAGTCAATTATTTGGGACATGTGATTTCCAAGGACGGCATCCAGACAGATCCTGAAAAGATCAGCGCTGTAAAGGATTGGCCCATACCAAGGGACAAAACTGCCGTACGTGCTTTCTTAGGACTTTGCTCATACTACAGGAGATTTGTGAAGAACTTTTCGGATATAGCAAAGCCATTGCACGAACTAACGGAAGAAAAGCGACAGTTCGACTGGACTCAGAGATGTACAGAAAGTTTCAACAACCTCAAACAAAGGCTTTGCGAAACGCCAATACTAAGATATCCAGATCCGGAAGCGGACTTTATTGTGGATACTGATGCCAGTAATACAGGTATTGGAGGAGTATTGTCACAAAAGAAGGGAGATAATGAGGTGGTAATCGCTTACTTTAGCAAATCATTATCAAAGCCAGAAAGAAATTATTGCGTCACTCGGCGGGAACTGCTGGCCGTTGTTAAGACGTTACAGCATTTCAGCAAATACCTGTTGGGGCGGAAGTTTCGGATAAGAACTGATCATGCTGCCTTGAAATGGCTGCTGGAGTTTAAAAACCCTGAGGGACAGGTAGCACGTTGGATCGAACAGCTTCAAGAATATGACTTTGTAATCGAACACCGCAGTGGAAAATCGCATGGAAATGCGGACGCCCTCTCTCGGAGGCCTTGCCCAGATGACTGCAAGCATTGTCTTAGACAAGAGGGCAAGGAATGCTTGAGGATGTTGCGAACAGACACAGTAAGTGAGGAGTGGAGTGATGAATCCATGCAACATGCACAAAAAGAAGACCCCAACATAAAGCCCATTTTTGACTGGGTTAATGCAGGCGTACCTAAACCAAAATGGTGTGAAGTAGCTCCGATGGGGACAGTTACAAAAAGCTACTGGGCGCAATGGGATAGTTTGGTCATGCATAATGGCGTATTATGCAGGAAATGGGAGTCAGCGAATGGGAAAGATGTCCACCTACAAGTTGTTGTCCCAAGGAAAAGAGTGAAAGACGTTTTAGAAAGCTACCACAACGGTACTTCTGGTGGACACCTTGGAGTTAAAAGGACTTTAATGAAAATTCGACAACGATTTTATTGGATCCACTGCCGCGAGGATGTCGATGATTGGTGTAGAAAGTGTGTAAGCTGTACATCAGTTAAAGGACCGCATACCCGAAGCAGAGGGGCGCTCAAGATCTACAATGTTGGAGCACCTTGGGAAAGGATTGCGTTAGATGTCGCAGGCCCGTTCCCTACATCAGAGTCTGGAAATAAGTACATTATTGTTGTGATGGACTATTTCACCAAGTGGCCTGAAGTGTTTGCTATTCCCAATCAGGAAGCAGTCACAATAGCGGAAAAGTTAGTCAATGAAGTAATTTGCCGTTTTGGAGTACCCCTGGAGATACACAGCGATCAAGGCAGGAACTTTGAATCTGCGGTATTCCAAGAGACCTGTCGAATCATGGGATTGCATAAGACAAGAACTACGTCATATCATCCTCAGTCCGATGGAATGGTTGAGAGATTCAATCAGACCCTGGAGAGACATCTTGCCAAGGTAGTCGAAAGTCACCAAAAAGATTGGGACCGGCATATCACTCTCTTTTTGATGTCATACAGGTCCGCCACCCATGAAAGCACTGCAGTTACTCCCGCATATGCCAATTTCGGAAGAGAGCTTCGTTTACCTGCTGACCTCTTGACAGGACGACCACCAGATGCTCCGAGGTCTATAACAGAGTATGTGTGCGATCTAAGAGACCGGATGGATGACGTTTATAGTCTAGTTCGCGAGCACGGGCTTCAAGCTAGCACGAGGATGAAGACCAGGTATGACAGGAAGTCCAACCAAATTAGGTACGAGGAAGGCTCATTGGTGTGGCTACATAACCCTATGAGAAAGAAAGGAAAGTCTCCGAAACTGTCCCCGAATTGGGACGGGCCGTACAGAGTGGTTACGAAGATCAATGACGTTACGTATCGGATACGGAGGAATTTACGAAGCCCATGCAAGATTGTTCACGTTGACCGGCTCGCCAAATACCACGGAAATAATGATGCTCGGGACGAGCATGTCTTAGGAGGGGGTAGTGTTACGCCGGTGGCATGATAAAAACTACAAATATGATTTTAGACACGTTAGAAGCGTTTTCAGCAGGCTGAAATGCGTTTTCAGGCCGTTTCAGAAGGTCCTCTTTCACATACTACAAAATCAAATATTCACCCCAGATACCGTCGTTTTCAGGCGCCTGAAACATGTTTTCAGGCCGTTTCAGGATACCCTCTAACCGATGGCGCAATAACCTGAAAACCCGTTTTCAGGCGTTTTCAGGACCCCTTTCGGGCCTCTCAAGTACAAATCGGTATATAGCTAAATTTCCCATAGGAGTGAAAGAGAAAGCACTATTAGATAGAGACAGCACGAGAGAATGTTCTGGAAGGATGTGAACGAGACAGCTATAGAGAGAACATTCTCGACGGGTGTGAAAGAGAAACCTGTAGAAAGAGACAGCGATACCCTAGAATGTTCGCGCACGGGCCCTACCGACCGACCTGACTCGGAAACTTTCTAGAATCGAATTATCTCGTACTTTGTAGATTTGAGTGGCTTGTATAAAAGCCCAGTATGACCCGGCCGAAGGGGTAGTTTCAAGTGAGACAGCGAAGAGCTAACATTAAGAGCGAAGACTGCGATTCTATCGGCGAGTTTGAGAGTGTAAAAGTGAACCAGTGTGACGTGTTAAGTGTGGAATTAGTCTTGTAGTTTAGTGGTTGTTCTTTTAATTAGTAATTAAAGTATCAGTTTTAATTAGTGGCTTATTTATACATTTTCTATAGAAAACCCACCCCACGAACGTAACAGTATGATATATGTATCTTTTTGCTACTGCTCGCCCATGAAAGAATGCCAGGTGTCGAATAAATCGTTTTTGTACTCTTTCTAATCTAAGGGAGTGTGTAGCATAGTGAGGACGCCAGACGACACTGCAATACTCCATAATGCTTCTCACAGGACTGTTGTACTGCAGAATTTTTGTTTTGCTTTGTTAAAACACCTGCCACTTCTTATCACGAATCCCAACACTTTGGATGCCCGAGTGACAATGCTGTCTAAATGTGGTATGAACGTTAGTTTTTTATCAAATAGAACCCCGAGATCCCGAATGGTCTCAACTTCGTCAATTCTATGATCACCGATATAATAATTCGACGGAGTTATAAAGTGTTTACGCGTGAAATTTATATGAACACACTTTTTAGAATTTAAATGCATTTTATTGTTCATGCACCAAGTTTCAAGTCTGTTCACGTCGAGTGGGAGCAACTTAACGTCTTCTGTAGAATTTATGATGCGAGCTAACTTCAGATCATCGGCATACATAAATACTCGAGAATGATAAAAACAATCTGGTATGTCATTTATAAACATATTATTCACTTGTGTGGCAAAGTAATGACCTTGGTTTTGGAATAACAAAACGTAAAATGCTCATGGAAATTGTTCCATATTAATGATAATTAAATAGTTTGTTTGAGAATTTAGTGTAAAATACAAACCTTTATATAATATGATGATTTTAACATATAAATCCTAAAATTCCATAAGTAACAATTATTTTAGTGAATGATGATAAGATGACTAGATGCTATCACAAAACGCAGAAAATGTCAACGTCAACATTGTCAAAGAATATTATAGGTTATAATCTTTATTTACCGACTCGAACACGCATAAAAATAGTAAACTAAACAACTTTCAGGGTGTTCTGTTATAATTTTGTAAAAATAATGAATGAGAATGATTTAATAATGCATTGGCGTTGGTGTGCAACTACAGGAATGTGTTAAAATCGTGCTGCGTTTACTTTTTCGTGCTAAGTTTACTGCGACAATATCTTGCATTAAATACATGATGCATTTGGAAAATTATTATCACTAACCCGATGATGATTGTAATGTGAACAAATAATTACCTTTTTTGAGTTTCCTCGCTATAGTGAGGGGAAAAGTTTTGTGTTACACACGGGTGCAAATGTATTTTACTTCTCGTATGTTAAAACACTCGCTGCGCTCAGGATTCTATTTTAGAACCAACTATAGAATCCTTTCGCTTGCTCGTGTTTCAATTTCATACTCGCGGGTAAAATACAACTTTGCACCCTTGTATAACAAATAACTATTTTCAACTATGTACAAAGTTTTGTAATCGACCCTATAATTAATATTACCTATGAAATGACGTTTTGTATGGAGAATTGTGTGAAAAGTCTATTTTCTATACAATGAATTTTGTGTATATTTTTTGATGACAAAATCAAAATAAACCAAATTTTGCCAGTAATATTAGACACTTCTAAGGAGTGCTTTGTATATATCTATTAGAATATCTCATAAAACAAGGTACTATCATACATTTATACCTATTTCAAACATATGAACCGGCAGCGTAATGGCAAGAGTGGTTTTCAAAACTTATTTTTGAACATTATTTAAGGGAAAAAACTATTATTAGTGTGAAAAAACCTTTTCATCCCTCCTTTTCAGAAAATTGAGTTTTACCCTCACTAGCTCGTAAAGCGCTCTTTTATCCTTTAATAAGAGCGGGTAAAAACGCATCTTATTCACTTGTGAGCTAAAGTAATCTCTAATTCCTATGGCACTGCCTAGTATAAGTGGATCTGTATGACCGTAGTAAGCATGCGCAATCGGAACTCACATGTTAAATTGGTCAATGCTCATTGGTGACTTTGTAAGCCAATGGCTTATATTCAAGTAGAAGTAACTCTACACTCTACGATTCCTATGGCCCACTACTGCCTAGGTGCCTAGTATAAGCGGATCTGTATGACCGTAGTAATAAACATGCGCAATCGGAGCTAACATGTTGAATTGGTCACGTCTCATTGGTGATTTTGTAAGCTATTGGCTGTATTTAAGTACCATACGTATACCATAGTACAGTCACGTCTAATAATATGTATATACATATACAAAAATTCGCAACGTATGTCAAAGGCATAAGGAACAAAATCGTATATGTATTAATAGAGCCGACCGTACCATACTACGATACGTTTCGACATTCTATTGAATGAAAAAGTTTGTCAACCGACAAGTGCATAATAGCGTAGATAAGAAAAACATTTTCTGTTTTAATTTCCTCAAAGTCAGAATGAAAAGTAGAGTGCTTACCACGGGGAAAAAAGGGAACCCATTGAACCCTCGAACCTTTCGCTCTCTCCCTACGGTCGAGCGCAAAAATATAATATCTCAGGTTAAATGGGTTCCTTTCCGCCCTTGGTTAACAATCTACTGTTGTTCCACAGTGCACTGTTGAAAACAAAGAATATATTTAAGTTTCTCTTTAGATAATAAATTAAGGGATCAACTAAAGTCTATGTCCAAAAACGCCAATTTCATAGATAATGACCCAATACAATAGTTCAGGATTGATAAACATGACTTACGCGTTAGTCCGGGAGATGTCTCTCGCGTTGATCATAAACTTGTCGTCTTTGGAAACGTAGGTCATGGACGCTTCGTAGATGCCGTGTCCGGGGCCCACTGTTATCTGTAATCATAAACATATTCATTATTTGCGTAAATACCTACTGTATGCACGTACATTTTTTTCTACTTGTCTACTGTCAAAGTCAAAGTCAAAGTCAAAGTCAAATAATTCTTTATTCAAATTGGAATAGCAACAAACTCTTTTGAATCGTCTAGATATGAAAACTACTTCCGGTTCGAACCCTACACCGCTGACCCAAGAAGAACCGGTAAGAAACTTGGCGGGAATTATTTTTTCAAACAATGATGGTACATCTTACAACTAACATGCATTAAAAAAAAATACATAAAATTGATTTTAAATAAATTGAAATATAATAATAATAACAAGAGATGTAAAGTCTCTAAAAGTCACAACATTTATAAGTAATAATTTATAGAGAAGTAAGGTTTCTCTCCGAATAGGTATATAATAATAACATTATATAATGCACGTTTGGAGATGTATAGGGTCTCCAAGCGTAAATTATCGTAATTGAATGTCATGACTTTAACAAACTAATAATTAAATCCTAAATTACTCCCACGGTGTTTTATCATTCATGTAGTCTTGTGTACTATAATAAGCTTTAGATATAAGTTTACGCTTTACAAAATGCTTAAATTTGTTGACTGAAAATTCAGTAACATTTACTGGAAGTTTATTATAAAATCTTACACAATTACCCATGAATGATTTCCTAATTTTATGGAGCCGAGTGGCGGGTACTGCGAGCTTATGTTTGTTTCTAGTATTAATATTATGTATGTCACAGTTTTTCATAAAATTCATAATATTTTTATGTACATACATGATATTCTCATAGATGTATTGAGAATACAATGTCATTATATTAATAACCTTAAACTTATCTCTAAGTGAGTCTCTAGGGCTCATTTTATATATCGCTCGAATAGCCCTCTTCTGCAGAACAAAAATAGTGTTAGTCTCTGAATTGGCAGCACTGCCCCATAATAAAATGCCATACGACATAATGCTATGAAAATAACTAAAATATACTAACCGAGCTGTATCGACGTCAGTTAATTGACGGATCTTGCTCACTGCAAAAGCTGCAGAACTCAGTTTATTCGAGAGATTAGATATGTGAGGACCCCACTGAAGCTTAGAGTCTAGTGTTATACCAAGAAAGACTGTACTTTCAACTATTTCCAATTCCTCACCTTTCACAAATATACTAGCCTGTTGATGTTTTACGTTACTTGTAACAAATTTAATACATTTAGTTTTTTTCTCATTCAACATTAAGTTATTCATATTAAACCAGTTTACTACTTTCGAAATAGCATTGTTTACATCATTCCAAGCTTGTTGCTGTCGTTTGACTTTAAAAATAAGTGAGGTGTCGTCAGCAAACAATACTATGTCATGGTGGGTCTCTATGAGATGTGGCAAGTCATTTATGTAGATAAGGAAAAGGAAAGGCCCCAATATAGATCCCTGTGGTACACCCGTGGAGACCAATGACCCCGGTGATCGCTGTCCATTCACATCAACCCTTTGTATTCTACCGCGTAAATAAGATTCCAGTAAATTTAACGCTGATCCTTTAACTCCATAATGGTCTAGCTTCCTGATCAATGTTTCATGACAAACGCAGTCGAAGGCCTTGGACAAATCACAGAAGATACCTAAAGCATCTCGTGATTCCTCCCAGGCATCAAATATTTGTTTAATTAATTCGACACCAGCGTCGGATGTTGAGCGCCCCCGAGTAAAACCAAATTGCTTGTTATGCATTAAATTGTTTACGTTAAAGTGCTTAGTTAATTGCGATAAAACTATTTTTTCAAAGATTTTGCTGAACGTTGGTAGCACAGATATAGGTCTAAAATTAGTGGGGTCAGAAGTGCTACCGGATTTGAATAAAGGAGTTACTTTACTATGTTTCATAAGATCAGGAAACTCACCACAATCAACACATTGATTAAATATTACTACCAATTCAGGTGCTACGATTTCAATAAGGGATTTGACGACATGAACAGAGACTCCCCAGAGGTCAGAAGTTTTTTTGACATTGATGGATTTAAATGCCTTTATTACATCTGAGATTTGAATATGTTCAAAATTAAAGTCGTTACTACACATAGGGACGTTATCTCTTAATAATATAGTGGCAGCCGAGGGTGATGAATTTAAATCCTTAGTTATGGAGACTGGTATATCGGTGAAAAAGTGCTCAAATTCTGTTGCTACTTCTAAACTTGACTCTATAATTTTGCCATTAATTTTTAATTTAGGATCTTGGAATCTGTGCTTTGATCGACCAGTCTCCGCATTAATCACTTTCCAGGTTGATTTAATGATGTCGGAACTATTTTTAATTTTTTGGGACAAATAATCGCGCTTAGCTTTATTACAATCAATCTTAAATTTCTTAGAATATTGTTTGACGTGTTCTTTAAATTCATCACTCGTATTAAACCGCCGTTCCTCATACAATGCATACAGTGCTCGTCTACGTACATACAAGTCCGCAGTTGCCCACTCACTAAAAGCAGATGCACCACCAACCACAATATTTTTGGAAGTGAATATTTTGTTGTAATGTTTCATAAAAATGTGAAAGAATGAATTATACATGTCATTGGAGTTAATGTTGGAAGACAGAGTAGGTAGCGTCTGCACTAAACTTTCTTTCATTCGTTCAACACGGCTTGTGGTTACTGGCACAAAAGTAATTTGTTTTCTAATGTTATTTTTCCTGATGGTCTCAAACGTTATTAATTGACCTAAATGATCTGACTCTAAATTACTGATTACTTTTTTATTAACAGGAAAAATATCAGTAAAAATGTTATCAATACAAGTCGCACTAGTTGCACTGATACGAGTAGGCTCCATAAAAATGTGGTTGAGTTTAGAAGACTTAAATAGATTCAACAATCTTGTACTTGTTGTTGAATTTTCTAAAAGGTTTACATTAAAGTCGCCGCATATAAGTAACTTCTTACCGCAAACTGATATTTTATGAAGCACAGATTCCATTACACTTTCAAATTGCTCAAAATTACTTAAAGGCGGCCTGTACACACATACAACAATAAATTTATCTAATTCAATAGCACTCAATTCTATAGTCCGTTCAACAGACAGAGAAACAATGTCCTTACGTTCCTTAAATTTTAATTGTTTATTTAAAATAATTAATGACCCACCATGTATGGAACTAAGTCTGTTAAACGAACTAGCCACCTGGTGATTATTAAACTGAGGCACCACTTCATTACTTTTTAACCAATGTTCAGTTATACATAGAATATCAATATTAAATTCATTTAAAAAAAGTTCAATCTGCAAATCTTTTCCTCTAATACACTGAATATTTTGATGAACCAGGTGGATGAGTTTTCTATTATTATTACAATTTTCAATTAATTTATTATAGACTAATTTGCCAGAGATATGGCACTCTTTTGTCTTATCATTTAATTTAAATTATTGGTTAAAATTGGAACCAATTCCGAGTTCATAATTGATTGCTCAATAGGAGCACAGTTATTTGCCAAATTTTTGGCAGATATATCAAAACAATAGGATAGCGACAGAGCTATTTGTCTCTTACAATAATTAGAAAGGTAAAACTTACCTTTAGTCATAGAAATAATAGGAAAATAATACTTATTCTTATTAACATAATTGTTAATGTCAATTAGCCTAAACTTATTACTATAATTATATGTACACAGCTTGTACATGGTCAGATTTAAATTATATCTAGTATCATTTTCTGTCTTTGACATTTCATTACAGTATGGAAATGTAAACATGATAATCTCTTTAACTTTAAGAGTATTTAATTCTTCAAAGAATTTCATTAGACTATTTTTGTTCAAAACTCCTCGGCTCCCTACAAGAATGAGCAGGGTACTTTGTAAATTTAAATTACTGTCATCTAAAATTTGACGCAAAATATCATTCAGAGAAGCTGAAGGCAAACAATTGTTGAAAATGCGGGGTCCCTTTAAATACTTGTTCAAAAATGAGCCCATGTTTCTTCCAAATTCATCACAATACATAACTACATTATGTTCATTATGTTCAGATATATGTAATTGTGTATTGTAGATAGAATTATTACTACTTACATCTAATGGTAAACTGGTACACAGATCAGGTTTAATTAAACTCATTGACAAGCGACCACTCTGTTGTTTACACAAACATGACTGGCCGAGTGTGAATATCAAATCATTCATTGCCAAAGTATATTCATTTATCACTTTCTTGGAACTATTATTCAAACTTTCTAATGATTTTATTGAATCCTCTAAACTTTCAATTTTTGATTTTAGCAACTGTGTATCAGTTTCATATTGTAATTTACTACTTAATAATAGAGCAGAATATGCATTTAACCTATCCACTAAATTCACATTAATTTTGCAAAATTGCAATTTTTTGAAAAACAAATTATTTTGTTTTGTTAACTTATTATTTCTTTCTATTATTTTCTTAATCTTAATATATTTCTTTACTTTCTTACGACTACCCTTCACTATCCTAGGAGTTGGGGAATCAGCTGCAGTAGTAGCAATTGACTTTGGGTCGGGCTCGACCAGTTCTTCGAACAGACTGTGTGTGTGGGCCGCTGAGATATTGTTCTGGGCCTCTTGTAGCACGTTGATTTGTTCATGGGCGTCATGCAGAGCTCTCTTCAATGAGCTGATATCATTCAAGGCTTGCTCATATGTAGCCGAGCACTCAGTAAACTTGTCCACTGTCTCTTGTAGCTGTACCCGCTGTGAGTTTACATCATTATATGCTATTTCTAGAGTACATAGATGTAATGTTCGATTAAGATTACAGACACAAGATGTGATCGTTTTACGGTAAACGTCCCACTTTGTCGATATGGAGTTATGAGTAGTTCCAAATACTACAGATCATACGCTATCTTTTGGTGTAAGGTATATGTATCTAAGTGCTATAGTTATTATTTTTTTATCTCAAAGATGCAGAAGTGAAAAACATCATCATCAACATCATTGCCACAATGACCGGTCCAGCGCCACCCGCATCCAGCGGACTCCTGCGACCTTCACCAGGTCGTCGGTCCACCTTGTGGGGGGCCTACCCACGCTACGCCTTCCGATACGTGGCCGCCACTCAAGAACCTTCCCGCTCCAACGGCCATCGATTCTACGCGCAATGTATTCTGCAGCAAAGCGAACAAGCAGCGAAGCAGTAAACAACAAGAAGAAAAAGAAGAGATCCTCCTTCGCCCTCAGCAGTACAAGAAGTAGTACGAGTATCCTGGTTGTTTCCCTCTATCACCGCATTCCCGCTATACCTATAGTATACAGTGGATCAAAATTAATCTCCACGAAAGTGGTTTAGGCTAACTAAGGGCCATAACGTACGGTCACGTACACTAAGTACTTTTGTATGTTTATAAAGTTTAGTGATTCTCTAAAGGGAGCGCACATAGGGGTAAATTCACGATCTAAGGGGCCAATATTATTTTTGCGGTATTTTGTATTTTTTAAAGTTTTACGAAGTTCAAACAACTGTTTCCCGTTTTTATTTTTATTATGTTGCAATTTTTTTTTCAAAATTTTGGAAATTTTCAAAAATGGAAAAAAAGTATAAATATAATAAAACGTGTATAACAATTAATTACTAAAATAAAAACAGTTGCCATATTAAGCTACAGTTTCTGCTATGCTTCATCGCTTCCAGAAGAGAACTCTGGGTTCGGATCGGCAGGCAATAGCAGTTCTATCGTCTCTGGCTTAAATAGAAACCTTATTAATCGACAAAACCTGAGGGGAGTAGGGGTTTCGCGTATGGCTTTTTCATTGTTTTGGCCACATACTAATTTCAAAGGCACGAAGCTTTTGTTTGTACTGGGTTTGCTGGGACCCGTTACATCTGGAGAGGTTTGCAGATAAGCTTCAGAGATTGGCGTTATTGTTCTTTTAATCTTATCAGTACCTCTTCTAGGTGCTCTGATAATCGCTTAACCGTGAGGTCCATTAAAGGCTGCAATTCAACCTCCGCACTGTTAGTGCTTGTTACAGTGCACACTTCCGATGGCGGGTAATACTTTTTCCTAACTAGTGCGCAAAAACGAATTTTGCTCACGATTCGCGCGCGGTAATATCTCTTTTTGACGCACTTCTTATAAAAAAAATCGTCCCTTACACGTGCAAAAACTTTTTTTTAACTCGGGTGATTGGCGCCCTCGTTTCACTCGGGCTCCAACTTTCACCTTCGCCGAAAAAAAGTTTTCCCGCACTAGTTAGGAAATGTACTATTTCTTTTCTGCCTGCAGTTGACTGTAACTAGGAAATAACTTCTTATTCGTGCTTCGTATAATATCGTATTGTGCGCACGATAAGTCTGCATCGCAATAGGAATCGCGAAGGTGCCTTCTAGCCAAGAATGATTGTTTCTTAAGAATCTGTCTTCTTTATACTGAGCTTTACTCCATCTAGTCTTAAATTCTAACTTGAAATAAGCAAACTTGCTTTTAACCCTCTAATGCATAAGACAGGCAAAAATGCATTTCAAATTTGAACCCTAACAGCAGTCAATAGAGTCCAAAACCAATGAAACCATATTTGGCTTCGTATGCATTAGAGGGTTAAATCATTCAATTTGATCATTAGTGCAGCCTTCACTAAAAATAGTTGATCTCTTAAAGAACACAGTTTTTCTTCCAATATAGGTAGTCTTATACTTTTGAAGAGATCAAATATATGTTTTCTAGTCATGATCTTCATTCTTGATATATTTGGTAAACCTACAACATATAAACATGTCGATAAAACGTAATACAAAAAAAATATTCTCTTTGGGTAAAATGGCAAGTAATTTTCTAAGTATAAAAATTATGTTTTGGCGGAAGCATGCGGTAGATTTTATTTTAAATTCTAATAGCTAAAACAATAAACTATAACTTGCTATTAACAATTCTGCTCGATCTCACCCTATTGTATAACTTATTAACGAGTAAAGTTTATGTTTTACGAAAAATTACGTTAAAAATCAGTCTCTCTTTCAGAGCGATAACCTAGCTTCAAAAACAAACAAATAAAGAATATTTTTATAATAGCTTATAGCTTACTAACCTGTTGTTACAGAATCCATGATTTTTTTCACACTTCAAAGTTTTCCTTTTCTAAGAATGCCGAGAACGAGTAACGTACATGAAATGACACGATCAAATTCCGACTGACATAAATCTCATTAAAAAGTGCATACAAGGATAGTGGATGTTGATATCTACCCTCTAATCAGTCCTCTGTCGCATGTAGCTATTATCGTAGAGGTATTTATTGTTTTGATAAATCGACTTATGGCCGCGTAGATCTTGGATTTACCCCTTAGTGGAGCGTCCCACTTTGTCGATTTACTAAACTTGGGACAATTTCAAATTATCGACGTAGGTGTAATCGAACCGATTAATAGGGCTTTCAAGTGTCTGAAGATTTTCGTATCGATATATTTTTCTAATTCGTCACAGATTGACGTCCACCTTGGTACTATAACTTGTTGTTTTGAGTGTTAAGTTAATCACCCAAATTTAATACAAAACCACTGCTATCCTACTTCATTTGATTATGGATTTATGTATGGTATGATAGAGGTACGATAGTTTTCTATTCCTCAATCACTCGTTGACTACAAGTGCTATAAATGTAATCGATTGCAGGCACCGTAAGGAACCTACTGATTTTCACCAGGTTTCCTTAGTGATATTTTAGTTACTACATATGCGTTATTATTTATTATATAGGTTCAACTACAATTAAGTAGCGGTTGTGAAAATGAAGCTATTGAATTGGATACGACTGTTTTTATTTAATTACTGTTCGAACACTAATATACGTAAATACAAGATACGGAATCTCGACATTGTATCATAAAGAGTAACGTTCACATCACTATTTTATATTCCCGCGCACTGCAGACTCCAAATAAGCGCAATAAATATTCAACCTTATT
>JALPQI010018355.1:0-25564 GCA_025490895.1 Thaumatotibia leucotreta
GGGACTTTGAATTTATGTTAATGTATAATCTAATGTTAATAAAGATATTATAAACCAGCAGCTTGCTCTTCAATACGGCCTTGTGGACGTCGAAGTGCCATACTATAAGTACACAACTGCTCCAGTTCTCGAAAATGGTCGTGCCACGCTCTATTGGGATCGACCTATCATCACGGACAGGACTATTGTAGCCAGGGATCGGAACCGGTTTTTTAGAAAAACCTCAAAATAGCTCAATATTTTAAAATGTTTTACACTCTTTATGTAGTATTCAACATTAACATTAACTATTAGCATCATATTTTTGAATTACTCCATAAACAAAAAAAATATAAACCGAAGAACGAAAAAGAACGGAATTCGAACCGTTCTTTTGTATGGAGCAAAAACCGGTATCCGATCCCTGATTGTAGCCAATAAGCCTGATATCGTGCTGGTAGATCGATCGCAGCACCGGGCTGTGCTCGTTGACGTCACCATCCCCCATGATGAGAATCTCGTGAAGGTCGAAAAGGACAAGTCCAGTAAGTACCTAGACTCGGCCCACGAGATAACCGCCATGTGGGATGTTGACTCGACGATCATAGTCCCGATAGTCGTTACAGCGAACGGTTTAATAGCGAAGAGTCTCGACCAACACCTTAAGAGTCTCTCGCTAGATGGCTGCATCAAGGGTCGGATATAGAAGGCGGTAGTCCTGGACACGGCGCGGATAGTCCGTCGGTTCCTCTCTCTGCGACCTTAACCACCGGCAGCTTGGGCCCGCCCCGTTGCCGGCGGCACCATAGTTTAGGTTTTTTATGTTTTGTATGTTGTATTGTATTTTAATTTTATATTTATTTTATAAAAACCCTAAACTAAGAGAAAAGTTAAATAAAGAGATAATAATAAAATAAAAGCAGCTGTCAGATTCATACTATTCATAGGCACTAAACATAAAATATCGAAATTCTACTGTATTTGTATTGTAATGGATTACGACTAGTAAACGGTCGCGGAACTAAAGATCTCTAAGCTCTAAGAAGCTCTAAAACAGGGGCCGGGCGCAAAGTCATTGGTACTAAATAAAATTACTAGAACTTTGTTCATGTCATTAAAACTGACATGGAACAATTTATTTTAGATAAAAATATTCCTAAAGTATTAGTTTTATAAATAAATAAACCTAAAAATATGTATAAAATTAAATATGCGTATTTATTATGATAGTTCGCCGGACCTTAGGCCACATTGCTGCCATCTCACCGCTCTATAGCGGCAGAAAAGTATCAAAAACCCTCATTACCTCAAACATGATCTACGCTAGTGGTGAGCAATAAAACGCGACCCTGTAATTAGATCACAGTGCATTACAGGTTCCTGTAACATGTAACTTTATAATACGAGGCCGGCAAACCCCAAGAACAATAGAAATTAAAAATCGGTAATGTGAATACTAACATCATGGACTAAAGAATAAATTTCTCAGAAAGCAAAATAGTTTATATTGATATTAACATTGATATCATTACCTACATCCAAAAGCTCTAAAATTGTTTTCTGGCTTATTTCAATAAAATCACATAATTGAAATGCCATCAGTCTAGTTATTAGCATAATAATATATTGCAAACCTTCAGATGTTAATGAATTTTAAAGTCGTTTGTTTTCTTTTATTGGTTCTGCATTAATCCATCCAAAATGATTCGTAACGCACTCAAAATGCCAGTTTTCTGCTGGATGTCTAGAAATACTGTGAGAAGTTAAAAGAGTATACAAAAATGTCAGTTTATAGGTAATCTTAAACCACTCATAAACCAGTTTATTCCTCGACTAGGCACTTTAGTATGCAAAAATTAAAAATAGTCTTGTCATTTTCTAGAGCTATACAGATTATTCTTTAGAAAGCTTGTTCTAAATAAATCATTTTTATAGACAAGTTTAACTAGACGCCATTTTTACTGCCTAATATTTTGTGAAATTATTGTAGCGAACTATTTTTTGGCTTATTTTTGTACTTTTATGAATGTTTTCTCTGTAACAATCATCCTATACTTTTTAATATACTATATTATGAATAAAACAAATGGCTTAAACATATACCTAAACACAATCCAAGAAAAAAAAAATTACTTAAATATTTTTATATTTGGTTAATTATTTATTAAATATTACATTTCAAGAGGGCGCTCTTATTTAAAGAGAGTTTTACACAAATTCCGCGAGAGACTTTCATCCGCACTAAGTTTTGCATGTTTAGGTATCAGTATTAGCCGATGAAAACTAGGCGCATGAAATAAGAAGTTAGAAATTTGTCACGCCATGTTGTAATATTACCTTAGCATTATTCTTTTGAGATCTGCGCCATTATACGTATCGTTGTCTATTTCTATTAAAATCTTTCTTAAAGCTGGCAGGGTTGAGTTCATTTGGTTTTAAAACTTCTCAGGTAAGTACTTCTGTTTATGTCTAAAGTTTATCTATTGTTACGCCGATGGCATGATAAAAACTACAAATATGATTTTAGACACGTTAGAAGCGTTTTCAGCAGGCTGAAATGCGTTTTCAGGCCGTTTCAGAAGGTCCTCTTTCACATACTACAAAATCAAATATTCACCCCAGATACCGTCGTTTTCAGGCGCCTGAAACATGTTTTCAGGCCGTTTCAGGATACCCTCTATCGGATGGCGCAATAACCTGAAAACCCGTTTTCAGGCGTTTTCAGGACCCCTTTTGGGCCTCTCAAGTACAAATCGGTATATAGCTAAATTTCCCATAGGAGTGAAAGAGAAAGCACTATTAGAGACAGCACGAGAGAATGTTCTGGAAGGATGTGAACGAGACAGCTATAGAGAGAACATTCTGGACGGGTGTGAAAGAGAAACCTGTATAAAGAGACAGCGATACTCTAGAATGTTCGCGCACCTAACTCGGGAACTTTCTAGAGTCGAATCTTCTCGTACTTTGTAGATTTGAGTGGCTGGTATAAATACACAGCATGACCCGGCCAAAGGAGGAGTTTCTATCGAGACAGCGAAGAGTTAACATTAAGAGCGAAGACTGCGAATCGACTGCGAGTTTGAGAGTGTAAAAGTGTACCAGTTTGAAGTGTTAAGTGTGTGACTAATAGTGTTTTAGTAAAGTGTTTGTTCTTTTAATTAGTAATTAAAGTATCAGTTTTAATTAGTGGCTTATTCATACATTTTCTATAGAAAACCCACCCCACGAACGTAACACTATTAACTATCTACTAGTGCTCATTGTGGTCTATAAATAGTATAGAAAGACTCTGGAAGAATGCCTTAAGACTATTTGAAAATGTCTAACGCTAAACTCTGTCTATTCGTGGTCTCTAGAGGGAGTCTTATGAATAGTTACAAGGTTGTGCCCACTTTACTATAGACTATCTATAAGCGTTATTGAAGATAGCTTGGGGGATATTTTATTCTTATGGTAGACAATCAAATCGAAGTCTATTAGATATCTAATATCCCCTTTTTAGATTCGCTTTTGTTACTTGGGTTTTTGAAATACATAACCGTAGTTTTTGGGACATCTCATACAAATCGACCTAGTCCCACGGTAAGCTTAATTAAGACTTGTGATGTGGGTAACAGGCGACAATACGATATAATAGATAGATACATATAGTTACTTAAATACATAGACAGCCATGACCAAGGAACAAATATTTGTGAAAAATAAATATATAAATAATGCCCTTGCCGGGATTCGAATCCAGAACCTCCAGCTTCGTAGGCAGGGTCACTACTAGGCTACGGAGGCTGACAAGTTAGGTTTTTTTATAAAAATGTCTATAGAAGTAATTTTTTTATGTAATAAATCCTTTTATGCATGTTATTTGAATAAGATATATGTATTATTTTAATGTTTTGAAAAAATAAGTCCACCTGAGTTTCTTACTGGTTCTTCTCAGGAACGGTATAGAGTTAGAACCAGTAGTAGATCTATTTTTTTCTCTCTTGATAATGTCAGACGATTCGAAAATGCTTATTAATAAGCTCACTGGAATAAAGAATAGTTTGACTTGAATTAAATGGCAAATATAAATAAATACATGGTCATAGATGGCCAGGTACTTTTCCACTTATATAGTAATGTTAGAACGTGAAGGCAATTACTTGAAATTAGTACTTAGGTATATAAAACGAAATTAAAGCTTTTAAAATGTAGAGTGCGCTTACAAATTGTTCTTAATTCATATTGACGGCCTTTCGTATCCAACATAACATAATTTTATATGAACTTCGTCGTTGTACCCGCTTCGAACCCGCGCCATTTCCTAACAAATATTTGCTCAAAATTTCCAGCGATGGATCAATTTTTCATTGTTTAACTCATATCCAGTTCAAACAAGTTTGTGTTTCTCGTAACTTCACAAAAACACAATGGAAACAAAACAAGTTCACTTTGAACAATGTTTACATTGGAAAATTGATGGAAGGGTTACTTCGTTGTCAGTTTATTATCTGTGGAATACATAAATTAATGTCCAATACATACAAATGCGTCTACAGTCTATACACATACCCCATTATTCAAAAACGTTTGCTAACTTAACAAGCCGTGTGGTGTCGTGCCGTGTGGTGACAGCAGTAAGAATACATTTTGTCACCACCCCAACTCCTCCTGCGGGTGTCGTAAGAACCGACTAAGGGATTGAAGTGTCGCTGACCATTCTACAAGATTTATGATGGGCAGTAGCGTCACCATAGTGGACACATTACTGCGATCGCCAATCCTCTTGCCCAGCGTGACGATTATGAGCATTAACCTCCTAATGCGTTGATACGCATAGTTAATAGGAGAGGCCTACGTCCATCACACTGGATCGTAAACATCTGATTCTAGATAACAGTTTGTAGGTTAGGTTTCATCATATATAATTCTATTCTCTAGACGTCGCATCACATAAGGCCGGCCGCACATCATCCTAATCCAATATAAGTTAAGCCGGTCGCACACACATCAATTATTCACACCACTTAATGCCGCGACTCGCGCTTAAATAAATAATGGAGCCGACCGAGTGAAACACCTGACGTTTTTGCTCGTCACAGAATAGATAATTGCAGTAGAGCATGTATAAGGGTGAATCAACTTTTTTCTGTCTGTTATTGCCATGGTTACGGTCGCCTGAGTCACGCTGATTTTATGCAAAACTATGCAAACATACAGTTTTCTGGTGTTACTAAGGCCTCACTTAATGGGCCACCTACAAACATGCACTACATGCATGCTTGCATAATTTAAGTAGCATAATTTTGAATAAAACCAGCGTGACTCAGGCGACCGTAACCATGGCAATAACAGATAGAAAAAAGTTTATTCACCCATAAAACAATCCTTGATGTGTCGTATTCGAAGCTAGAGCTATTTACTAAAGAGTCATAATCGCTTTACTCATGATGTATTTTTTACGGTTATGTCTTTATTTCGAAAAATGAGATTTACTTGTCACTGCCATTTGGCAAACCATTTGGTTCTAATAGTAAAGTTTCAAATGATTATTTTTCGTGGACGATATAAAAAACATTCAATCAGGTATTCGTCTTGCAAATTTGGTTATGCTTATACCCGTGGGCTGTTTAAACCCGAAAGATTTTAACCACGCATTTTTGATGTAAAAACAAACAAAATATGTTATATGACTTTTGTCACTTTTGGCGAAAAAAAATTTTTTTTATATTTCTTTTCATTTTTTTTTATATTTTTGAATGTATTTTAACATAAAAAGTAAATGTTATTCATAAAACTAGCACTTACAATGAGTGTTAACGTTTTTTTACAAAAACCTCATTTTTTTAATGGTTTTATTTGTCACTTTTGACATCTATTAATGAGGTTAGTGAGACTATTCTCCATAATGGGACCAACGCCGTTAAAAAGACCTTTTTACTGAGTAACAATAAGAAAATGTTTTTTTTTTAATTGGTAATAACTCTGAAACTAGGCGATATCCAGAAAAGTTTATACGACATTATAGTTTCTAAATGTGGTCAGGAATACACTGTTAAAATCGGTCGGGTTTAACCCTTAAACAGGCCTGGCGATTTTTTCACTTTCGTATCCTGATTTCGGTAGATAACAGCGTTAATAAAAAACTAATTTCTTGTTTTTTTTTTAGAAACAGTATTTCTAAAAAAAAAACCCGGTGGTCAATATGCGCCCTGTGCTCGTCACTAATAGGAGGCCTACGTGTTCCGTATGTGGCCACCGCCCTGCTGGCGATACATTGAAGTTTTAAGGGGTAGTTGTTATGTTTACATGTAAATTATGGACACAATAAGACCATAATAAAAGTAAGAAAAAAGGATATTTATTTTTATATTCAAACACCATTTAGCAAAATCCGCTTCAAAACTAACTTATAATTATATACTTACAGTAAGTCTTGAGATGTTTAGTGGGTGGACCTACATAGTGTACAGTATTGAACTTACCCTTAAATTGCACATAAATGCCCAGCCGGGCAGTGGTCACATACAAACCACTTGTACCAAACCGAAACGGGCAGAGGTCATATAGGGCCCACAAACTTTAAGAGCAAAAATTTAAAGTAAAAAACTATTATTGTGACCATTTATGACATACTACACTTACATTACCTTATATACTACCAAAATAAATCAACACATAGCACTTACCGTAATTTTTTTCGACACAATAATAGTATTTATCTGGAGCAACACACAAAATCTGCCACTTTTTCGGTTTTTGAATTTGACAACTAAAACGTCAAAGAAATTTGTTCTGACACATAGATTTTGGGTGCGTTCAGAAATCTGTCAGTTTATAGACTATACGTCAATGACATTTACTGGCCGCTACAAGCGTTTTGTTCGTCAGAAAAAAATCTTTTGCTAAGTGGTCGCTATGAGATCACAACCTGGTTAAGGGTTAAACAGCCCACGGTGTATAGACATAATTTGGTATTGTTCTTTGCACATTTATTACTAAGCATTAAAACCAATTTTCTCAAACATACAATGAAATATTGTTGTTATGTTCATTTTAATAGACTGTGAAGTTTGACGTTTCAGGCGCAACTAGGGCAAGAGGGCGTTAATGGAATTTAATACAAATTTTGAAGGCCTAGGCCGGCAAAGTGCTCTTTTTTAATTCCATTCCACATAATTTGTGGCATTCTGCCACTATGCATATAAAAAAATAAAACTTTGATGTTTTTGTTGTTTCTTTCATTACATGTTTGAGAAAAGCACTATACATCGGCCGAAAATATGGGTTTGCTCGCCTTTCGTCCCGGCCTCTATAGTATTGTATTATTATATGGCATTTGATGGTAATGATGAATGAACTGTTATGATCCTCAACTGTTAAGACTTTTACGTAATTTCTAATCTGAAAAACAATGTGGCACACAACAACAATGGCAACTTGAATGATTATTTTCTCATTGGAATGTCTGAAATTTTAGGTAATTTTGAAAACGTTTTACAACTTATACATTTCTATGCATTCCTTGAAGATTCTAATTATTAAGCCTCGAAATGAACATTTTACATAACACTCGCTTCATGTTCAAATTGCCCTTCTGCTACTCTCTTATACTGTTGACTTGAAACAAAAGTTTTTATTGTGAAGCGAACAGCGCCAATAGTTGTCCACCCCTGTAACTGCATCAGATTGGGACCCTGTAATCCACAGTTCAGCTGTGTGGAAAATGTTGATTGTGTTAAACTTTTATCTGGAGGATTGAAATGCTGAGCTGACAGTACGTGGCTGTTGAATAAAATAAATCGTAATGGAATATAACATTTTGTGAGACATAATAACTGTCAATTTGAGAACGGTTTAACTTACGTGTATTTCTTCTTTTTTCTGATCGCGGATACGCATAGACTAGCTAAATCACAACGATCTGTATACTACTCAGGACCGTCTGTTTACAATCGATTACCGGAATCTATAAGTACCATCACAGTTTTCAAAAACAAACTAAAAAAATGGTTAGTAAATGAACTCTTCTCAGAATTTTTTAATTTACCTCAATTTGTTGAACCATTCAATTAAATTGTGACCAAAATGTATGAATAGTACAATTATACTGTATGAATATGTATTCTTTGACATGTAACAATTGTTATCAATAAACAATTTTGTATTTTGTATTTTTTGTATTTTGTCACTACGCGCGACATGTTTCGGAGAGCCTAGGTCCCCTTTATCAAGCACTGAGCCCTCGTTCACGCCTCGCGACTCGGGAGCGGCTGTTGATCCCCTTTAGGGTTTTTCAAACAAGAGAATTCTGAATCACCTGGTTGGAAAATTGTTTTAGGTATTGCATCGACAGTGTAGAGCCCTTATTACCTAGTGACGTAGTGAGTGTTGTGTGCAACCCCCTTTTCGACAAAAGTGACAATGAGGGTAGTTTTTTCTCTCTTTCGCCAGCGCTGCTCGCGGCCAGCACCCGCTCTAGCAGAGTGCAAGCCCACATGATGAGGATCCTCTAAATGGATCGAAACATGTCGAGCAATCATCGACTTAAATTACGTCAGTAACGCGTTTGATAAATATTTAAGAGAATTCTAATGGAATTTCATACAAACATTACAGGTCTGTAAAGTAATCGCTTTATTGTGATTGGTTCAATTGGATCACGGATTTCGGCCATTTTTTTAATAGCCGAGTTTCGATCAGATACGTGTTTTTTTTTATTAGGGGGTGATTGTTCAATCCTCAAATAAACCTATCCGCTAGTTAAAGTTATAACCATCCTTTTCTTAAATCATCAGTCAAAAAAAGACAGCTAACATTTATTTGAGAGGTATTGTTAACTGCAGTTTAAAAAATAAATTCGAAATAAACAAATTGATTGTTTTGTTTTCCTTTCATTAAATGTTACACTACACAAGTTTCGGTGTGAGTAAGAGCTGGCAGGCCATTTCTATCCGGCCTCGCTTGCTTTACTCGCTATATATCTATACGGCCTGCAAGCCCTTATTTCCCGGCCTTTGCAGTAATGTACTATTGACACTGGCCAACTTTTGTTTCAGTGAAAATTTACATCGATTTCCGTCGTATTGTATAAATTTGCTCAACAGACAAAGCCGTATAAAATACCCTACCTACAGTTCCTACATTTTGGGAGTCCCAAGCGTCAAGCTTTCTCAAATCCTTTCACAAACCCAACATTGGCAAACAAAATGTCGCTTAAAACATTAAACGGTGATTTACAAGGCAAACTAATTGTGAAAATCAAATACTAATTTGTATCTCAGATTATTGTTCTGTTTAATAATTAATTAATGCTTTCAAATGAAGATGGATGGGTCGAAAACGGCTCAACATTTTAAATGATTATGTAAATTTTGAAGTGAATGGAATTTAAATTGGCACGATTTTCTCTTGGTTCTCAATAATCAACCAAAGCTTTGGCGGTTGTATTAAAATTAATTCAATGAGGCTTGGATGTGGTTTTGAGCATTTCTCATTTAGATTTGTGAGTCATAGCCATGTACCTATAGTTAATGTTACCTAATTTTATTTTTATGGGCTCATTCAAATCAGAATCACGACAGGATCCGATCAAAATAATATCCTCATAAAAATCCATTACGTCACATTTTTTGTATAACCTTACTACCAGCGTCACGTAACGAAAACTCACATTATTTTGTAAACCAGAATTATTGTTTGTATGAGAAGCATTCCTAACACAAATATATAATATTATCTAAATCATCTACAATTGCAAAATCTAAAAAAAAAGATGGCGGAGAAATATTTTTTTCTGTTTCTAATAAAAATGTCCGACCGGTCCGCCCGATTATGAATAAATGAGACGGCCAGTGATTGGCCCTGAATAATTCAGAAAGCACCAAATATTTAAAAGGCCGGATATCTGGGTGAAAATATTGCTTTATCATTGTATAGAATTATAACTAACGTGAGACTCAAACATATTTAAATACTTATCACACGGGTTACTCACGTAATTTAAGTCGATAATTGCTCGACATGTTTCGATCTATTTAAAGGATCCTCATCATGGAGTATCCGCGACCAATACTTCATGATGAGGATCCTCTAAATAGATCGAAACATGTCGAGTAATTATCGACTTAAATTACGTGAGTAACCCGTGTGATAAATATTTAAATACCATTGTAATAGTTGAAGACTAGTACACCGATCCTATAAAAAACTTATAATCATACGAGTATAGATAAATTCGATCGTGTGGTGACGGCAGTAAGATTACATTTGAAATCACCCCAACTCTTCCCACGGGTGTTGTAAGAGTCGACTAAGGGATTGAAGTGTCACTGACCATTCGTTGATAGAAGATTGATGATGGGTAGTAGCCTCATCATAGTAGACATACTACTGCGATCGTCAATCCGCTTGCCCAGCGTGGCGAGTATGGGCATTTACCTCCTAATGCGTCTATACGCATAGTTAATAAGAGAGGCAGTAGACTCGATAGGCTGATGTTGTGTGTGGTAGATAAATTACCCTGAGCTTGGAATTGCGTTTGTAGTAGTGATACTAAAAGTAGGTAACAACATAGTACATTAGATAGACCTTATGTCTTTGCAATTAGGTTTACTATTAGTCAAATGACGACAGTACAAGAGTCGAAAAAACACTTACAATACCACACAATACTACTACGAATTCGTATGCTCTCTAAAATTGTATTCTAAAACTAAAAAAAAAAATATAATTCCCGATTCGAAAACCGCCGCGAGTTGGGTTCTACTTTTCACTTACGATCAGGTGGAGTGGAGCCACTTTGTTGTGCCAACATAAAAAAAAAAACTGTAAAACCGTTAGAACACATAACAATAAACATAAAAAAATCCATCGGAATCTAGATTTTGCTAAACCATTTTAAAAAGCAAATAGAAACTTGATTCTCCAAATGTTATTAAGGTGCAGACATCAGGGGCAGCGGCCATTTTGTTATCGATTCAGCTAAGATGGATTCCTGCACGGCTGTTTTCCATTTGCGCTGGTATCCGCTGGGAATGCCCTCCCGTTTAATTTTTCTTGGAATCTCATGCAACTCTTCCTTCATCCCGCTTAAGGGGATGTTGACTGTAAGAATTATACACTATACAGGGCGTCCCAAAGTTATGGGACATGAAGGGGAAGTACCTACCTTAAATATCGTAGATAGGATATTTTGCTGGAAGTAAACTTTTTTTATTTGGAAAATTAAATAATACTGCATTTAAAAAATCCAAAAAAAAAATGCTATTTCTAGGCATCGATCCTCCTTTAATACGAAAAAATTTAAACATAACCGTAACAACGATGTAGCTCGAACATGTTGTTATTATGCGACAAAATTACAAACAATAACAATGGTTGAGTAATAATGGATTGATTTTTTTATCACTACAGTAGCAAACGCCACGCCTTCAGTTCCGGGAGTTACTAAAGCCCTTTTTCATCATCATCATCATCATATCAGCCGAAAGACGTCCACTGCTGAACATAGGCCTCCCCCAAAGATTGCCACAATGACCGGTCCTGCGCCACCCGCATCCAGCGGACTCCTGCGACCTTCACCAGGTCATCAGTCCACCTTGTGGGGGGCCTACCCACGCTACGCCTTCCGGTACGTGGCCGCCACTCAAGAACCTTCCCACCCCAACGGCCATCGGTTCTACGCGCAATGTGCCCCGCCCACTGCCACTTCAGTTTAGCGATTCGGAGAGCTATTTCGGTTACTTTGGTTCTGCTGCGGATGGTCTCATTTTTAATCCGATCACGCAGAGAGACTCCTAGCATAGCCCTCTCCATTGCCCTTTGGGTGACTTTGAGCCTTCTTATGAGACCCATTGTAAGCGGCCACGTTTCAGTACCGTATGTCATCACTGGCAACACACACTGATTAAAGACTTTCGTCTTCAAACACTGCGGAATATTGGACGAAAATATGTTTCGTAGCTTCCCGAACGCTGCCCAACCGAGTCGGATTCGATGATTGCCTCTTTCTCGAAGTCGGACCTACCTAACTGAATAGTTTGCCCTAGGTATATGTATTCGTCTACAACTTCGAGTGTAAAGTCTCCGATTATTACGGGAGTTGGTGCTACATGGGAATCCGACATGATTTTCGTCTTATCCATGTTCATCCTAAGACCAACTCGCTCGGAGGCTTTACTGAGGTCAACGAGCATAGTACTTAAGTCCTCCAAGGTCTCAGCCAAGACTACTATATCGTCAGCGAATCGAAGGTGAGTGAGGTACTCGCCGTTTATGTTGATACCCAGCCTTCTCCAGTCCAGAGTCTTAAAGACATCCTCCAGTGCAGCGGTAAACAGCTTAGGGGAGATGACATCTCCTTGCCTAACTCCCCGCTGCAGCAGAATAGGCTTCGAGCTCTGGTCTTGGAGTCGGACTGACATTGTGGCGCTCTCGTACAAACACTTCAACACCTCGATATAGCGGTAGTCGACTTGGCACCGTTGGAGAGACTGTAGTACTGCCCATGTTTCGATCGAATCGAAGGCTTTCTCGTAGTCCACAAACGCTAAACAGAGGGGCAGGTTATATTCTTCGGTCTTCTGTATAACCTGGCGAAGCGTATGGATGTGGTCTACGGTACTAAAGCCTCTTCGGAAACCGGCTTGTTCGGGAGGCTGGAAGTCATCAAGCCTGCGTGCAAGACGATTCGTAATGACTCTTGAAAACAGCTTATAGACATGGCTCAGAAGTGATATGGGTCGGTAGTTCTTCAATAAAGCGTTGTCACCTTTTTTGAAGAACAGTACCACCACACCTCTGTTCCATGCCCTTGGCGTTCTCCTTTCCAGTAAGACGGAATTGAACAACTTCTGAAGGGCCGTAAGGATCGGTTTACCACCCGCCTTCAGAAGCTCAGCTGTAATTCCGTCCTCCCCAGGCGCCTTGTTATTTTTGAGCTGTTCAAGAGCCATTCTAATCTCGCACAGGCTGATGTCCGGGATGTCTTCTGTATAAGTGTCGGGTCAGTCTAGCTCTGAGGTCTTCCGCTAGATCAACTTCGGGTCTGCTAGTTGACGTGTACAGCTGTCCATAAAAACCCTCTATCTCACTCAGCAGCTCAGATCTGGATGTGACGATTCTACCATCCTCAGTCTTTAATTTGGCGAGCTGGCTTTGCCCAACAGACAGATCCCTTGCAAAAACTTTAGAGCCCTTGTTCCGCTCGATGGCTTCTTCTATACACTTGGTACGGAATTGGCGCATATCGCGTTTGAGGGACTTAGAGATCTGTCTGTTGAGCTGCCGGTATAAAGTCGCATCAACTGAGGATTGTAGAACCAGTTCACTCCTTTTTTCCATTAGCTTCTGAGTGGAGTCGGAGAGCTTTCTGGTCTTATTTGTCCGCTGGGCCTTAAAAAACTTAGACCCAGCGCTATGGACAGCTTCCACAAACCCGTCGTTGAATACGTCCACGTCATCGCCTAGGCAATCGAAACGGTTTTGGAGTTCCAGCTGAAAGCTCTCGGGGTTTTGGAGATGTAGTGCAGGACGGAGCGTACACTTCATCAGTCGCGAGCGTTCTAGCTTAGGACATATATTCAACGTGCCTCTTACCAGGCGGTGATCGCTACCGGTTTTAACCGTACTGATCACAGAAACATCGTTGAATATATGTCTCTTCGTCGACATGATGAAGTCGATCTCGTTTTTAGTTGCACCGTCGGGACTCATCCAAGTCCATTTTCTGTGCTCGCGTTTCTTAAAGAAGGAGTTCATCATGTAGAGTCCCTCCTTCTCCAAGAAACCAGCCAGCAGATGGCCCCGGTGGTTCCGACGTCCAACCCCAAATTGCCCCACCCTCAGTTCGTCGCCATCTCTCTTGCCCAGTTTCGCGTTGAAGTCCCCCATAACAACGGTGAAGTAGGTTCTGGAGCTATGCATGGCTTTTGAGATATCATCATACATAGCCTCCACCTCGTCGTCGGAGTGTGTCGAAGTCGGCGCGTACACCTGTATGACCTTCAGCGAGTATCTCTCAGATACTCTGAGTATAAGGTACGCCACCGTAGCCGACACACTCTCGATCTTCACCACGTTGTTTACGAGGGACTTGTGGACGATGAACCCGACACCTCCCTGGGACTGTTGGTCGCCCTCCCGGAAATAGAGCAAGTTGCCGGACTTTAGGATTATCGTGTCCTCGCCCTCTCTTCGGACTTCTGACAATCCCACAATGTCCCAACGCAACTTGCTCAATCCTTCCTCCAGTTCCACTAACTTTTCGTCGGTCCGCAGTGTACGTGTGTTGTACGTTGCCAGGGCCAGAGGTCGTCGGTGGTGGTAGCCGGATCTTTGCCGGAGATTCTTAGCACCCCTGATCCCGCTAGCACTCTGGCCGCTACCATAACCAGGGCACCGGGGGTCACCGGAACCTCGGGGCCGCGGCCTTGTTTGTAAATCCATGGGGGGTAGTTGCCATAATCGCCACGCTTGGCATGCGGGTTGGCGATCGCAGTGTCTCCACCGCACTTTAGGGATGCTGCTGCCCATCCCCCGGTGGTCTTGGTCGTAGTTTTCAGACAAGTCCTTTTTGCAAGAATCCAATATTGCGTTATTTTACAGAAACCTCGAAATAGCGCAATATTTTAAAATGTTTTATAGTCTTTATGTACCTACTTAACCTACTACTGAATATTTTATGTAATTTATAATATATTTTTTTAAATACTCTTTAATTTAGAATTTATATACCGAAGAAAGAGAATTTACGAAAAAAGAACCGTTTTGTATGGAGAAAATAACGGTTCCGGCCCCTGCCCTAGTCACATCACTTCGCTGATTAAAACTAAATTTTTGATCAAAACTTTTTTCCAGAGCGAATAACTTGGCCTTAATACTGGATTCCGCATAACTTTGTTTTGCATTCAAGAAAAAACAACAATGAATTCGCAGGCTACGTCAATTGCACGGAGAAAATTATACCACGTAAAAATACTCTTTTATTTACAATGAGTATTTTTACTGGAATCCAGCTGGGGAGATTTGAAAAAGCAGAATCTGAATTAAAGATCTTTTAATCGGCCATGGCGACTTTTAGTGAGACATAATAATATGTATAGAACTTATAGCCTAGCCTTGTAAGGGATTGCATATTTACCCGAGAAAATTGACTGGTGGTTGCTAAGACCGAGTGGCTGAGCGGTGAAGGCATCTGCCGCGAAAGCTGAGCTGGGATCGATTTTGATTTCCACCTCGGGCGTTGGTGATCTTGGTCGTTTTTTCTTTGGTATATGACATCCAATATTTATAACATATAATATATTTAAATATTTACTTATTAACGGTCTCCCCAAAAACGCGAAAACAGCTTAATCCATTAATGAAACCTCTTCCAACTGGTGTATGTGGAGGTTCAAAGTGGAGGCCTTAGTTCAGCAATGGATGTCTTATGGCTTATGATGCTGATGATAGTACTTATGTACAACGTGCGTTTCAAAGACTTCCTCAGAAATATTGAGTACGAGAGCCGCAAACAAAGTACCCAGTAATCTCAGAGTGGTATGTGGGGTCTCAGTATAAGCGATGGCGACGTTCTAAGGTACTGTAGCCGCACCATTAGCTGCCGTCGCTATTAACGCGTTACTTTCTGTCCGGCTCGCTTGCACCAATATGCGAGTAGGTACGAGCGGGATAGATATAAAGTAAGTATTCAAGCATCAATACATTTTATAGCATTTCAAAATAGCTTTCCTAGATATCTAGGTATCGTTGCGCACCGCGGTATTGTTAAAATTCTATTCAATACTTCAAACCAAATTGTACCTAGTAATTTTATGATAGAGCTTATAATTTGGTGCAATTCTTGCAGAAACATGCGGACCCCGGCCTTAGTTGTTCGATTACTGTGTAAAAGTCGTATTATCGCGTATTGACGCCTATTATCGCCTACGTGACGTCTGTGCAGGTGACCTGATTTGCCCATGTCTCCTATCTAAAATACACTTTCGAGCTCCTCTTAAACTAACGCGGTCTACACTTCTATTCAGCGTTCTGAAAACCAAGACCAACGCTGGAAAACGTGCTCCAATATACACGGTGTAACGTCAGCATTCCGAAAGATTGTAATGCTGGATTCCTGATCATATTTAGAGTCTTTAATGTTATGTAATATTTCCTGGATTCGGCTTGGTTTCAGAGATAATCAAACTTTTTTCGAAATAAGTTTTTCAACGTAACTCGTCATTTAACTTCTTTTGGATTACAATGCTACCACAATGTGTTCTAAAATTACCACACATTTTGCCTGACAATCAAAAAATACGAATAGACTTGACGAAATAACCTCTACCTAAAAAAAACAATTGAAATAAATAATTTAAACAAATTGTTGTTATGATAAAAAGTACTGGAAATGTTAAAAAGTATTCAAATCGGCCTAAAAAAAAAGAAAAAAAAAATTTTTTTTTTGTTGGAATGGACATTACGTCTCATAATATTTTTTTGTTTATTTTGATGTCTAGAATGCATAGTTAAAATCTTTCGCAATGCTCGCGTAACACCGTGTATAGACTTTGCGACCACTACAATAAGTTTCTGCTCGAGATTGATCTATTTTCAAAATCCCGCGCCCAGTTCAAGGCAGCCATTATAACTATTTTTTGTTCCTCTGTTGCATTAGTTTAGGGTTATGCACGTATGTTAAGTGTAACTTAATTTTGTGTTACTCGTAATTTGCATATTAGTAAATTTTCTTAGTATTGTATAAAACAGGGGTCGGCAACCTTTTAGCATCCAAGGGCCACATAGCAGTTAGCGAAAATGCCGCGGGCCGCACTTTGTTAATATGTAGGTATTGTTCGAAAAAAAAAAACTCACCTAATCGGTTGTCAATAAGGACAAAATAAGGAAGAGTTGAATATAGCAATATACTATTATGCAAATAACATCTTATCGACGATTTTTTTATTTTTATTTAATCCGATCGACCTGGAAACTGGAAATCCATGTGCATGACTTTGGGCTCTCCAGATTCCAATTTTTTTTTATATCTGGACAAAAAGGCAATTATATGAAATTTGCTAAATAATCCGGTCCGATTGCCCTAAAATTTGGCATACGGGCACTATGTAGGCCAGGAGTAATACTCTAAAAAAAAAATTGGATGAAATTCAAAATGACAGCGCCCAGAAACAAAAAGCCAAAATCCCGAGTAAGTTAAGCGAGCCCGAAGGGCAAGCTTTCAGGTCGGGAGGCCGGCGTAGACCGACCCCACGGATGGCCAAAGGTTTCACTTCGGGGTCTCGAACCCCAGTAATATTGGGCGCGGTTGAAGGTCTCGCTGCGGAAGGGACGGAACATTGCCAGAACCGATGTAAATCTATGTTAAGCGTGGGCACAAAGGGCGAGCTTCAGGGTGGGAGGCCGAAGGCCAACCTTGCGAAGGGCCGAAGGCCCGTAGCTTCACCGAGGCCGAAGGCCGATCTCCGAGAAAATTTAGCTACCAAGCGTACAACTACCCCAGTAGCTAAATAAGCCGAGCCAGACCGAGCTTCGCGTAGGGCCGAAGGCCCGGAGCGTCAGAATCGAGTACAACTGCCCTACCTGGCTGTCCTCACAAGCGAACTAGAGGGCCGGAGATCCAACGGTTCGCTTCGATCCCTTGCGAAGGCCGCAGGCCGAGCTGCGCGTAGGGCCGAAGGCCCGTAGCGTCACGATCAAGCTCACGCGGTACAACTGCCCTACCTAACTGTCTTAACAAGCGAACTGGAGGGCTCGAGACCCGACGTTTCACTTCGAACCCTTGCGAAGGCCGCAGGCCGAGATGCGCGTAGGACCGAAGGCCCGTACCGTCACGATCGAGCCCACGCGGTACAACTGCCCTACCTAACTGTCTTAACAAGTGAACTGGAGGGCTCGAGATCCGACGGTTCACTTCGAACCCTTGCGAAGGCCGCAGGCCGAGCTGCGCGTAGGGCTAAAACCCAGAGCGTCCGACAGAGGTGCGGCAGCTCGCGAAGCCGAGCGTGTTATGTTATGACTACATCGGACATTGTTGGTAGTTCAAGAAGTTTTTTACTTCGCCTCTTAAACCCGGTACAAAATTAAAGTTCAAAGATAAGGTAGACGAATTTACTCTCACGGCAATACGTCGAAAAATGCATGTTCCTTTTTTAAATATAAGAGGGCCAGACTGCAAAGGTAAATTGCATTGCGATTTTCAATTATTACTATTTGAATTTGAAACTATACTCTTATTCAATTTAGTACTTTACAATTTGTCCATTTACTATTTTTATTTTGCTGTTCCTGGTAACATTTTAATTGTCAGTCATAATTATGTCAATTTAGTCCGTAGGATTGTGGATTATACTATATAACGCGGCGGTGTGAAAAGCGAATCGGATCGGTCGGAAAAACGAGACAACAAGAGCCCGTATTGCTGCGCCACTCTGTCTGTTGCCATGCCACAGACTAGAAATGCATATATTTTAATAATAATAATTGTGGCCCCCGTTTTATAATTAAGTTTTCTGTTAATGTGTATAACCTTTGATGAGGTTCGTGATTTTAACATATACGATATACAAAATAGTCAAGGAGGTCCGCGGGCCGCAAGGGTCCCCTTCGCGGGCCGCATGCGGCCCGCGGGCCGCCGGTTGCCGACCGCTGGTATAAAATATTATTATGTTCACAGTGAGATACGTATATGGAAGCATCTGTATTCAAGAACGTTTGTACCTATTAATTTAAGTTTTGTTCATCACATGTATGATTTCCGTGTTATCTCCTAATAAATAAATAAATAAATAAATATTGGTAATATTTTAACAACATCGCAGGGCTTTTAATAACCCGGTAGCAGTGCCATTGCCAGTCTTCTTCTTTAGGTACCATATCCTGACGAATGTCGGCGATCATCATGCGAAAGCTTTCTCTACTCTTTGCTGTTCTTGAAAGAGTGTCAGCAGCACCGGTCCATTCCCTAATGTTTTTACTCCATGTAATTCTAGGTCTTCCTCTTCCTCTTCTATCCTCTATTTTTCCTTTTATTATGCCAGTGCGAACGCAATATAATGTATTACGTATCGAGTAAATTCTATCGTATCTTTTACTATCCAATAACTTATGAAACGGCTACTGACCCTATCCGAAAGGCGTCCGATTAAAACATATTCGATCTTCTTCATCTTTAAGTGCTTCTCAAAACTGGCAATTACGTAGCTCCGCATACTTTTCCCGTAATTTAAGCTATAGAATAAGTAGTATAAGTACGTTACAATTACTTGTAAATGTTGGCTCAAGCTGTAAATTTACACTGTATCCGGAATCACTACATAATATAAAATAAAGTCTCTTTTTCTGTCCCTATGTCCCTTTGTACGCTTAAATCTTTAAATCTACGCAACGGATTTTAGTGAGATTTTTTTAATGAGTAGAGTAATTCAAGAGGAAGGTTTTTATGTAGGTATAGTACCCGTGCAAAGCTGGGGCGGGTCGGTGGTAAATAATAAAGAATACGCATAAGTGATAGGAGAGACATATGTCCAGACATAGGTCTCTCCTATCACAGTGGATACAGGCCTCTCCTATTGTGCAGTACAGGCTGATGATGATGTATTTATATGTAATTTTATTGCACAACATAATAACAAATATACACAGTAGTACAAGTAGAGGTATAACAATGGGCGGACAACTTTATACAGTGTGTAAATCGAATACGGGCGATCAATTAAACCAGGTATGGGATTCATTAGCGAAATCATAGATTACAAGGTTGTTTTAAAGTTAATCTCAATTATGACCCCACAGATTTTTTTTAAGATTATCGGAGCAGCAATGTACGTACGAACATTTGTTATTGTTGATATGGCAGTTATGTCATCTGCTTTTGAAATTAGCTGTCAACAAGTGTTTAACTCGCGTATGTTGCTGTACATTGCGCGCCGAATTATTTTGTATGGAAAATTTTGTTCCTCTAATTTTAAGTAAAAGTTATTTAAAGAAGGTACTTATTATGTCGTAAACTAACACCCGTTAAAAGCTTCGCCTGTATTAGACTTACACCCTGTATATTTAGTAATAATACATCTGCCAAAAACTCAGTTATCCTTATCGCTCACACTCGCACCACACCTTTCTAGTATTGAGTGTGGAGACCGCAAAGTCCGTAAAGCCCGTCTCTACCCGGCTTATGACCACGTGCCTTGGAGCGGAATAAAAATGCTCAAAAAGTTTATTTTTGTATTTTGGCGTAAGCTACGATTAAAGGGTTTGAGTGGCGTAAGACTCAATTTTAGCTGGCTCTTAAAATACGAGGTTTGCGTATATTCCGTTACTTAGCACGTCGGTAGTGACAATGTCTGCGAAACTGGAGCCTCAGTTTTGAATACCGGTGACGGCATTCCCTTTGTGAATTTGTCACTAAAATATAATTTGTTCTGCAGTCATGGTTATTTTCTATGTATGCCAATCTACGAACCAGGGATCGGAACCGGTTTTTTAGAAAAACCTCTAAATAGCTCAATATTTTTAAATGTTTTACACTCTTTATGTAGTATTCAACATTAACATTAACTATTAACATCATATTTTTGAATTACTCCATTAACAAAAAAATTATAAACCGAAGAACGAAAAAGAACGGAATTCGAACCGTTCTTTTGTATGGAGCAAAAACCGTTATCCGATCCCTGCTACGAACAAATAAAACATGGAAGCCGCACGCCATACTAAATGGCCTTTCAAAAACGGTCCTGAATTTTAGTTGACAAGTGTCACCCCCTGTTCAATGCATCACGGCAATTAATTAGAATGTCAACCTATAAAAACTTAAACCGCCATTTATAAATAGTTGTGATTGGTCCATCAAAGTTTTGTTTGGCGATATTGAATAAACATTTGTCAAAGATGTTGCGCCGAAATATGCGCGGTGACACGAAAAGCGATATGTCCTGCCCATCTTGGCACAATTGAACAATTGGTTTTGGGGGCATTTTTGAGCTGGCGTTAGGCGTCCATGTTTTATATGGTCGCAGATGCCAATAGAATCTAAAAATGTAAACAAACGTAAAAACTTGCGTTATTCCATAACGCACTTTTAAAACACATTTTTTGTTTTATTATCAACTTAAAACTTTAAACCTCTAGTTCACATACATTATTAGTTACAATTATTGATATTTTAAGTATTAACGTAAAAATCTATCTACGACCGAGTTTCACGATATGTGTCACAACACAATGCTATGGAACGTCAGCCATATTTGTTTACATTTTTTTAGATTCAGCTGACGATTGGTACCTATATTTAGGTAATTGAGATTCCATTAGGTACTGACATGCTTTGATTTTTTGCGATAAACTCTATTGCTATGTCTATTGTATAATAAGAGTGACAGCAAGAAACCGCAGCTAGATAAAGCATGTATATGGCAAATACTCGTACAGATGTAGTGAATAATGCTGTGTTAAACCTGGTGTTAATACGTTAGCGAATTCAATATTATTGTGTCAAACAAACGCAAATCTGTGAATTTAAATAACTTTGTCAGACAAATAAACGCAAATTTTATTGAAAACGTAATTTAAAACCGACCTTCGGATTCAGCACCGCTCTGAATGAAATATTAAAAAAAAGTATAATTGTCAATCGTTGAGAACAATTCGCAATCAATAATCAATTACGTTCAAATTTCGAACGGCTACTGTTAAAAACAAAACACCATCGGATCGGGTGCCGGACGTTTCTCGGCGGTATTCTTTTTTATTGTCAGTATAAATTAAATGGTTGCTGAAGCGTTAGGGGTGAAATTACTGGGAAACGGGGGGACTGTCCTAGATTGAATTTCTCATCTCGGGTTGTGGAAATTATTATGTCGCGTGCAGTGCCTGCCGTCTTCCCAGTCGATTGCTCAATTTATCAATACAGCCCAGAGTGTAAAGGGTAAGGTTTTCTGCAGAAGGGACAATTTTCTGATTTCTAAATTTGTCAAATACATAGACAATCTCAACGATTGATTCGTTTGACCTTGCTAATAAAATTAATACTTTTTTTTTTTTTATACCACGTCGGTGGCAAACAAGCATACGGCCCGCCTGATGGAAAGCAGTCACCGTAGCCTATGGGCGCCTGCAACCTCAGGGTGTCACATGCACGTTGCCGACCCAATAAAAATAACGTTGGCACAACAAAGTGGCTCCACTCCACCTGATCGTAAGTGAAAAGTAGAGCCCAAATCGCGGCGGCAACGAACAGGAGACAATCAGTAACCTGTTAGTTGCCACCGCCTTGCTGGCCCGCTAGATGCTGGTAAATACACCGGCTGACCCCGAAACACGGCAAACACGAAGGTAAGTCATTTTACGGGCGTTTACACCGAATGTACGGTGGTAGCCAACCAGGCGGGTACTAGTAAAAATACCCTACCACCGGCTGAGAAGCTGGATACTCAGTATTTCCCTTAGTCGACTCCTACGACACCCACGGGAAGAGAGGGGCGGTGATTTTTGTATTCTTACTCCGTCACCGCACGGATAAAACTAATACTTTACAACTTTGCTGGGTCACTATTTTAAAGCCATAACTAAATCAAACGCATGGCGACTTTTGTAGGCGCAACGACAAATTTATTTGATAGATATCAGATATAACTTTTACCTAATGTTATTTATAGTCCTCGTCTGCCAACAAACCATACTCTTTAGGTTTGGAGAAACTCGTGATCTAATTCTGAGATTTGTGTCTGAAAAAATATATTTTTTTTTATTTGAGGGGCCTAGAGTATCTTTTGTTTGACAGCAACTCGCAGCTACATGTCTCTTTTTAATCTGTACAATTTAAAAGAGACTGGTAGCTGCGTGTTGCTGTCAAACACAAGATGTGCTATGGCCACTGCTTTATGTGGCTTAAGTAAGCGTTCTGCTATATTTTAACGACAGACAGAACTTAATCGCTTTACTAAGTCGGTCTGCGATCATGAGTCATACACGAAACATTAGTTACCCGATTAAGTGCCGTTTGTCATGAAAATATTAATCATGAAAGTTGAAATCAATATAATTTTTTTTGGATACATTTTTTAATGACATATTTGTAGTATAATGTAATTAAAATTGACCAATAAAATATTCAACCCTAGAGCATAAAAGTTAGCACCAGTGCACGCTTCAAGGAGAGGTTCTATTGGCATATTTAGGGTCAATTTGACCAAATTTTGACCGAAGAATATCGCTTACTGTGGGATAGTAATGTAAAAACTTCATAGTAATTTGACACTACTATCTGAGACTAAGCGTTATTCTTCGAATAAAAGTTTAGTAAAACGCAGTCTTAGCCATCCTTGCGGACGTTGAATTTAGCTCTGTTCTATTTCTAGAATTAAAGCCTAGCAAATGCTACTTAAGCCGTGTGGTGACGGAAGCCGTGTGGTGACGGCAGTAAGAATACATTTGTCACCACCCCAACTCCTCCTGCGGGTGTCGTAAGAGTCGACTAAGGGATTGAAGTGTCACTGACCATTTTTTAATAAAGATTGATGATGGGCAGCAGCGTCATCATAGTGGACACATACTGCGATCGCCAATCAGATTTACCTCCTAATGCGTCAATACGCATTGTTAATAGGAGAGGCCTACGTCCAACAGTGGACTATCATAGGCTGATGATGAAATGCTACTTCTGCTGTTAGGTTAACCCGCCAATGGGTATATAACTCTATATACTGGTGAGCTAGTCATTGGTTGCTTCTACGTTCACCATCTATGCCGTCGCCCGTCGATTTATTTCAAGCCCGCTGTATCACTTACGAGAGACACCAAGCCGTGAAGATATTGGCTCGGGATTAAGGCTCCACTTACGAGCTATTTTAAACTCACGTCTCATATGTAATATTCTTGAGTAGAAAACAAAAAACTATACCTATAAACAAATATGGCTTAATTTAAATATTACTACATTATGAGATATCATATACCAAAGAAAAAATACCGAAGTTTACTAACGCGGTTGGTGGGATTCAGTTTTTGCGGCTGATGCCTAAACCACTTGGCCACTCCAGGCTGTAGTGATTATTACTATAATAATAATAATATATATTATGAAAGAGGAAAATGTTTCCTTCTAAAACAAATGACTACGAATATAACGTAGGTACTCTACCTAAATAAAAAGGTCGTTTACTTATATTTGGCGCGTCGTCCGCATCAATGTTTTACACATGAACCTAATGGAATAAAGTAATTAGTATCAATCTGTTTGTATTGCGGTAATTGTAGTGACAATCCGTAGTAATTAATATAATGAATGCATTGCAATCGTCACTAGCTGAATCATCAATTGAATAATTATCACGGGTAAGAGAAACGATTTATGGAAAATTGTATTACATATAATTAAATTTCGTCTTGAATAATTCTATCAATGAAATTGTATCAAATTCCGTTGAATACCTAGTTTTAGGAATAATTACATTATAACATACGTCAGCAGAAATCAAAAAAATATGTAAACAAACCTAAAAATTTGCATTATTTCATAAACATACACTTTTAGAGCACATAGGTTTCATCACCAACTTAAAACTTTAATCCCTGAGTTCACATAAATTGTATTGAAAATGAAAATGAAAATTTATTAATAACAATGGTTACAGGTCAATATTTAGTATCATTACATTATATAATTATAAAATGTATCACTATAAAATATAGGTAGGTATTATAATGTTAAAGGCATTTCAAAAAAATCGTTTGATATGCATTAGTATTAAGTATTAACGTTCAAATACATAAAATATATCAGCGAACGTGTTTCACGATATTATGTGTCAAAAACGTCAAATACCATAGGTCAGCCATATTTGTCACCGAATTCTAATTCATTTTGTTATGGAACCGAGAGTGTGTAGGCATTAGTAATGACATAATTAATCAATGAAAAGGTATGACGAAATAGAACTCTTCAACCCACACAAACACAGATCACTTGTCTTACCTACAAGACACCTGCATCTACAAAAAGTCTGAGACACCGTAAAGCACTCGTCCTCGTAAAGTGTCGGTAGAGTGTCACGTGAAAGTAACACTGATATTATAAGGTAAAGGCACTGATTAACCCACCCAGAAGAACTCCCATAAGCGTATGCAAAATCGACACCTATTAACGGCCTAATTTAAATTGTGTCAAAACCATATCAAAAAACTAATTTTACACTAAGGAACTTAGTTGACTTTAGGGTTAAGAGGTAATTGTGAACTATAAGCATCTGCTCACTATAGTTGCCGATTTCTAAAAATGAACTTTTGATAGTTATAGATTAATTGTTATTAATAGGAGGGTAAGGAAGACTCACAATTTTTCCGATAGGCATCATATATTATAAGGCTCATTTCTAAACTGTCTAAAGTTCATTGAACCTAGAAATCGGCAACTATAATCTGAATTTTGTGCAACAAGAGAGCAAAATCTGCCTCTCCCATACTGTCATGACAAACCCAAAGATAAACTGGACGTACTTCTGCAAAAAGGAACCAATCTACACGAATTTGACAATTTAAATATTATCTTGTTTGTTTTGATTTAAGGTGTTAATTAGAAGGACTGGTTCCTTTCTGCAGAATT
>JALPQI010018356.1:0-22748 GCA_025490895.1 Thaumatotibia leucotreta
CATTCAACAAAATTTTAAGAATTCTTTTAATTTCACGAAATTCCGTCATGAATGTCAATTACAATATGTACGAGTACCTATTAAACGTGAGTGTAATGTGATTCCTAGTAGGTACTATATGTGCTACTATTCGTCGGTCCAGGGATTATCCTGGTTAGTTACAATCGCCACAACAGGTCACACTTTTACCAGCATGCATGTAGTGGGCGAAACTTCTTCGACATCATCTTCATCTTGCCACTCGGCGTCATCGTTTTCCCGGATCACGCAAAGGACCTCCTTTTGGGATCTAGGATTCGCGTTGGTCGAACTACTTCTACCCCTAGAGCCTCTTGTGCACGGCTCTGTGCAATTGCACTTTTTTTTGCGCAGAAATACATTCCACAGTCCGCGCACAGTCTCCCAGTACTGGCCTTTGGTCCTTGGGGCTTGGACAATACATGTCAAATGGCAGGTTTCTGAAGCCCTTAAGAGAAGGTGTAATACCAAGTGACTGGCGGAGCAGAAATAGAGCATAGCTCTTACCATCATGCTCTGCAGGCTTTCGATAGTTTTTCATCCCACTCAATATTTTTTCTTAGTTTGTTCATCGTCGAAAACTACACGTGAAGTCTCCTTGTAAACCTATCGTGATCTTTCGTGATTTTTCGGTTGGAAACTCATTGAATCCTTTGCCAGTAGCAATGCTGTCCGACCAAGCCGGCGAATCCCGTACTAAATGTTGGCAGTATGCTCGTGAGCACCACTCTCGAAAGGTAGACAGGAAGACTACAATTTTCGTCTTTTTCGGCGTGCTCTCGATTCTTCGGATTTGTCTCTCAAAGACCGACGTTATAAACAAAAACTACTACTTTACCGGGTAAAGTTGTGACAGTTTTAAAGCCTTCTAAACGACATGCTTCAGTAATACCCGAAATTAATGAAGACGAGAACTTGGCTTGGCTCTCGCAGTTGATGAACGTCTTTATTATGAAGAAGATAGACATAAAAATCCTTGGGCGAGCGAAGCGTCTCCGTTTCAGCTTTACCAAAAATGCTTTTAACGGTAGCGGACTCTTCTGAAGGTTTGATAAATATTCTTAATACAATAAATATTGTTTTCAGCTTTTTGAGTTTTCGCAAAAAAATAGTTAGTAAAAAGGACGTAAAGCGACTGAGCGATAAGACAGATTTAGCTTGCGTCCACTTATTGGAACATACTAGCAACTACTACACTAAGACATGGCCCGACATAATAATAGCCAGTTTTCAGATTGTGACAACCCTATTAACATAGAAATGAGCCAAAACCATAGAAACGCTATAAGTCCTAGGTCCGACATGATAAAATTGTGAAAATTTGGTACATAATAGGTACACTACTCATACGTCTTTGAGATCTAAAATAAAATGCGACCGTCAATAATCCATTAAAAAAATTGATTTTATAAAAAAAAGCAAAAAGACGTAATATCATCAAAATAATCAATTATGCAGTCCTGTATTTTTTTTATTTGGTTCAATATCGTTCCTTCAAAACACAGAAAAAATATTAGCGCATTAATTTTGCATTTAGAGGAAATAAAAATACAAACATGTTTTGATGACGTCATAAATGTAATCTTAAACATTTTTTTCTCAGAAACTAAATACGATAGACGACTGGGAGTTTTTGTATTGGTTTTCTTATAAAATGTTGCAATCGCTAAAGCCAAGAAAATGTGGTGAACAAAACTGAAGAAATATTTCACACTGTGCAGAGCAGGAAAAGGAAAGTTATTTGAACACTAGTATCTTGACACTACACAAGTATTTAAGATCGGTGGAGTAGAGTATTAGAATAATCAAATAATTCACCTAGGCGTGTAATTTATTATACTTGAAGTACCTACCTATCTACTTATATTGTATACAAAACCATGTTGAACGCATCTGCTTTCAAACAAATAAATAAAAATTTGTTCACGCTATAAATAATTAGTACCTATACATATTACTAATACCAAATTAAGAACAATTCTTGTAGGTTGCACACATTAGAGACAATTTTTTGATAGTTGGCGTACATCTGTTGCTCATTCTCTACGATCCATACGCTTTCATGATGCCGACAGCGATGTGCGAAACCCAGAAATACCGACAACCTAATTACCTATAGGTACCCCGAGCGACGATACTATGACAAGTAGGTATACTGTAGGTACATTGCCACACAACTTCTCTAACGTTTCGCCACACCTGCGTAGGTATGTTGTAGCAGCAGGATAGAAGCGGCATTGTAGATCTCGACGCCACCGAACTTAATTTTATCTAATTATTATAATTGTTTGCCGGGATTCCCTCTAGTTTTACATTTGAGTGGAATTAATTAAAACGGGGCCCTGGGCCCTTTTTATAAAGTTACAAGTTTACAGGCGTCTACTGGCAACACTTGCCCCGTTTTTTTGTGTTTCATTACAACTTTTTGTGTGTATTTATAAAACACCTGTAATAGTTCACAGTGAATGCACTGTCACATGTACAGGTTACAGGAACCTGTAATGACCGGTTCCAGTAACCTGTACACTTGTAGCCTGTAATTTGTAACTTTATAAAACGGAGCCCTTGTGTAATCCCAGCCTAACACGAAAGATAACCGAAAACGTTAGTTGAGGTAGGGCATAGCGAATGACATCCCGCTTTGTGTGGTAGGGCACAGCACAGCGGATGCCATCTCGCTCTTATCTAGAGCAGAGCCCAACTGGGGAAGTACCTCCGCCTTACAGAAAACCGCAGCCAAATAACACTATCCCCTACACATAGTGTTGTGTTCCTGCTGGTGAGTAAGGTAGCCAGGCTCAACGAGGGTGCGGAGTGCTGCCGACGGGGGGACCTATTACGGAACTGACAATACTGGCTTCGGCCTGTGTTGGCGCGGCATGCAGGTGCGGCTATCAGGGAGACCCGGTGAAACGACTGACCGCTGGCCGCCCGTAGGTCAGTAGGGTTCCCGAACCCAGGAACCACGTAATCTCCGCCCTGGGAGGCTGAACCGCCAACTTGCGCAAAATCCCTGGAGTAGTGGCCGTGCCGGAGGAGACCGGAGTGGACCCGGCCGCTGCCACAGGGGGGGACCGGGGGCCCTTCCGTACGCCGTGCCTGCAGACCGCACTACCTGCGCTGTCCCCTGCCAGATTTGTTCCGTTTGTTTGTCCCTTGAGTCGTCGGCACTCCGAACCCTTCTTAGGATTAAGTACACCCACTATAATGGCGCGAAAACAGAAAAAGTTTGGACTATCAGCGGCATCTCCATCCACACAAGTGGACTACTGCAACATCAGGGGTATCCACTCTAACCTAAATGCAGTCCACTGCCACCTGGAAACTGCGCAGCCGACCATACTTTTCCTCACGGAGACGCAAATATCCTGCCCGGCGGATATATCGTACCTATTGTACCCCGGCTATACACTCGAACATAAGTTCGTGAGACACGCCGGTGTATGTATGTACGCCCGGCAGGATGTATGCTGTCGTCGTCTTCTTGCCTTTGAAGACAGGGACCTGTCAGTTTTGTGGGTGCGTGTGGACTACGGCGGCCACACCAGAGTCTACGCGTGCCTTTACAGGTCTCACAGTGGCAACACAGAGACAACCCGACTCTTCGAGCACATACAGTCGACATCCGACAGAGTGCTTGAGCAGTACCCATCCGCGGAGCTGGTGATTTTGGGGGACTTTAATGCCCACCACGTTGAGTGGCTGGGCTCCCGGTCCACCGACTTTGCGGGAAGGTCTGCTCACGAATTTTCTCTGGCCTATGGGCTCTCACAACTGGTACGTTCTCCCACGAGAATACCAGATATCGAGGACCATACGAGCTCCTTGCTTGACCTTCTGTTGACCACGCATCCGGACGGATACACCATGGCAGTAAATGCACCTCTCAGCTCGTCCGATCACTGCCTTATCCGGACAAATTCGCCTTGCGCGCAGCGAGAACCACCGCGACCTACTACTACTCGTCGCGTTTGGCAGTACGGGTCAGCAGATTGGGACGGATTGCGTGAATTCTACGCTTCGTACCCTTGGAGGCAGCTCTGTTTCGCATCGGATGATCCTGACTCCTGTGCGACTAATGTCGCCGAGACGATACAGCTGGGAATGGACTGTTTCATTCCCAACTCACTAATCGCTACAGGAGCAAAGAAGCGACCTTGGTTTAACCGGCCCTGTAAAGAAGCTGCGGTTCAAAAGCAGGCTGCTTACAGGGCTTGGACCAAGGCCGTAACTGATAAGGATCCGAACGTCTCTGATGCGAAACGCAGACTGAATGCTGCCTCGAGGTCCTGCAAAAGAGCTGTTGCCAGAAACTTTTGTCGGTCGTCCCTGCCACCACTGCGAAATGCTGACGGTAATCTGGTCCATAGTGCAAAAGAGAAAGCCGATCTTCTAGGTGCTCTTTTTGCCTCGAACTCGACTGTGAGCGATGACGGCAGCATTATACCGCCTACCATCCCGCGGTGCGCACCCTCCATGCCAGAAATTCGCATCTCCCAGAAAGATGTTCGGCGGGAGTTGCTGTCGTTAAACGTTCACAAGTCGAGCGGGCCAGACGGCATACCTGCAGTGGTGCTTAAACGTTGTGCTCCTGAGTTGTGTCCTGTGTTAACGCGTCTCTTCGCTCTTTCCAGTATCAAACGGGAAGTTCCATCTTCGTGGAAGACGGCCCTTGTGCACCCTGTTCCAAAAAAGGGTGACAGATCGGATCCATCGAATTATAGGCCTATCGCTATCACCTCCCTTCTCTCTAAGGTCATGGAGCGTATAGTTAACGCTAAGCTCCTTGGTTACCTAGAAGAACACGATCTTATAAGCGACCGCCAGTATGGCTTTCGCCACGGTCGCTCTACCGGTGATCTTCTAGTGTACCTCACTCACCGCTGGGCATCAGCCATTGAGAGTCAAGGCGAGGCTTTGGCAGTCAGCCTAGATATAGCGAAGGCGTTCGATCGGGTCTGGCATAGGGGCCTTTTGTCGAAGTTGCCATCTTATGGACTGCCCGAGGGATTATGCAGATGGATTGCTAGCTTTTTGTCCGGCAGACGCATTCGTGCCGTAGTAGACGGTAGCTGCTCTGATAGCATGGACATAAACGCTGGCGTCCCGCAAGGCTCTGTGCTATCCCCAACGCTGTTCCTTCTGCATATCAATGACATGTTGTCTATCGGCGACCTCCATTGCTATGCGGATGACAGTACTGGGGATACTTTTTACACAGGCCGTGCTAATATCCCTCGCTCTGTGGTACTGGAAAGTCGCGGAAAACTTGTGTCTGACATCGAGCACACTTTATCTAGAGTCTCGTTATGGGGTCGGGATAACCTAGTCAGGTTCAACCCCACAAAGACACAAGTTTGCGCGTTTACCGCTAAAAAAACCCCATTTACTGTGGCTCCAAAGTTCCGAGACACAGATCTTACCATGTCAGGGAGTATTGGGATCCTCGGAGTCGACATTTCCAACGACGTCCAATTCCGATGTCACCTAGAGGGAAAAGCTACGCTGGCATCCAAAATTTCAATTTCAATTTATTTATTCACTCATATAAGCTTACAGTTACATCCAATGCGCTTACACGGTAAAGTAATATGTATACCTATGTAGTAACAAATTTGCATTCATTAAAACTAAAGTAACAAACCAAATAAAATTACAAAAAAAAAAAACTACTCAATAAAATATGTAAAAAAGTAACAATAAAATTAACAAATTTAAAACTAATTAAGCTGGCCACAGTCTAGAGTCATCGTCGCAACTTTGATATATTTACCAAGCCTATCTGTGAATATGTCAGCATCCGGGACCTGGATCTGGAAGTCATTAATGACAGAAATGGCTCGGGCTGTGGGTGCATTTGCAGCTCGCGCAGTACGCGTGTCAGGCCTCGCCAGCAGGCGCCGGCCCCGCCGCGCCGGACGCGCGCCACCCGTGCTGGCGCCGGCCATGCCGAAGCTCGGCGTGGGAACCGCCAACCCAACTCGTGCCAGGACATTGGGATTGTCTACCCTCCCGTGGACCAGGGAATGATAGTGGACAATAAGAAGTAGTTTTCGTCTGAGCTCTAGGGTGTTAAGTCCTACCATTCCCAAGACAAATCGAGAGGGGAAGAGATATGGATAATATCCATACAGCCGTTTGTAAATATATCTGGCAAATTTCCGTTGGACTTTCTCGAACATGAGCGTGTATTTCACCTCGCGCGGATCCCAGACGATGGCCGCATACTCCAATCGGCTCCGAACATAAGCGAAGTAAAGTGCTATTGCTATTCGGATACTAGCAAATTGCGATGATATCCTCATTACGAATCCCAGCATTTTACAAGCTCTTTTACATGTGTCAGTCATATGCTCCTTAAAATCAAGTTGTGTATCTAAGGTTAGACCCAGATCTCGTATGTTACACACCCTGTCCAGATCCGTATTGCTGACATGGTAAGTTGCACAAATGGGATGTTTTGCTCTGGTAAAAGTTATCACCTTACATTTTGATGTATTAAATTGAAGCCTATTGTCTTCGCTCCATTTGACTACAGCATCAATGTCAGATTGCAAACGCTCGCAGTCGGTGTCACATTTAATATCTAGGCACAGTTTCAAATCATCTGCAAACATAAGGCATTTTGCGGCGCTAACAGCCCTCGGCAAGTCATTAATCATTATCAGGAACTGCGTAGGACCTAAGGTACTTCCTTGGCTTACTCCTGATCTAGTAAAATAAGGTGGTGATTCATAGCCTGCAAGGCGAACAAATTGACTTCGGTTACGTAAGTAGCTTGCAAAGAAACGAACAAGATTGGGTGAAAATCCTATTTGGGCAAATTTTTTAAGTAAGATGTCGTTGTCAACAACGTCAAAAGCTTTTTTAAAATCGAAGTAAGCCGCGTCTACCTGGCGTCGACCGTCCATCGCTGTTGCAACGTAGTCCACAAAGTCCGCAAGGTTCGTAATAGTAGAGCGGCCCTTTCGGAAACCATGCTGGCTATCGTCGAGTTGAACGGCAATTTGCTCACTAACTTGTTGATCGATAATTGACTCGAATAACTTGCCGAAAACTGAAAGAACCGCAATAGGTCTATACCCCGTGACATCGGCTCCCGAATCACTTTTAGGCACCGGAGTGACTCTAGATGTTTTCCAACATGCTGGATAGGTCACGGTTTTAATTGAGAGGTTATAAATATAGAGAAGTGGGCGCTTCAATACTGAAATGCAGTCTTTAGCCAAGAAAGCAGGAATCGCGTCTGGGCCTGCGGAGGCTCGCGGTTTCAATTTGCGTGTAGCTCGGCGGAGGTCTACTATGTCAACTCTGTCAACTGTGATGAATGACGCGTCTGCTTTACTCATCTGCTCGGCCTCGGTAGGGTCTAACCTCGGCTTTTCGACCTGGAAAACACTACTGAAGTATTCCGCGAAAGCGTTAGCAGCACGTTGTCCTGTCACTGGTTCGTCGCGGTAAGTATACTCGTTGCGTTGGCGTCGGTTGTTCTGTTTACTTTTCACGTGCTCCCAAAACTTTTTTGGATCGTTGGTAATGTCGCGTTCTACATTCTTTACGTAGTCTTTGTATGCTTGGTTTATTAATTTTTTTGCATGACTTCTATAATACTTGAAAAGTTCATGATTGAATTCGGCACCGGTTTCCTTAAACTTTTTAAAGTGAAAATATTTATCTTTTATTGTTTGTATGATGTTCTTTGTATACCATTTGGGATAATTATATTTACTGGTTATAGCCCCCCGTCGCATTTTTAAAGAAACAAAATTTGAGATGCAATGTTTTAATTTATCATAGAAAACCTCACACGCTAAGTCGACACATTCCTGGCTACAAACTTCACTCCAATCTATATTACTTAGTGCTTCATACAATGCCCCCAAATCGGCTTTTCGAAAGTCCCATTCCGATTGAAGCTTCGAGTCACCGGTGCAACCGCGCGGGGCTGGCTCTTCGCCTCTTGGTAATGATGCGGTGATTAGGAGCGGAGGGTGGTACGCGTCAGCTGGCACCAAAGCACACACGTCATCGGACACGGCCACTTTTTCGGGATCTAGTCCAGTTAACACCAGGTCCAGGATGCCGTCATGTTCATTACGCACAGAATTTAGTTGATAAAATTTAGTAAATTCTAGAAATAATTCAAATCGGCTTTTTACGTTTGCGTTACAGGAATTAAGATTAAAATCTCCAAATACTAGAACGTTCAAAGTAGCATACTTACAAACAATGTTTTCTAAACAGTTTAAAACTTGGACATATTCAGTTTCACTAACTTTTGGAGGCAGATATACAACACAACAAACAAATTTGATACAGTTTTTCCACTTAACTACAGTTATTAACAGTTCCATACTATCAGTTAGCTCGTCCACATCACTAACAAGCTCTACACTGTAGCAGTCACGCACCGCAAGCAGCACTCCTCCCCACCCCACGTCCTGGCCACGGTCTTTGCGTAGCACGGTATAGCCGGGAGGGAACAACTCAGCGTTATATACGGAACTCGTTAGAAATGTTTCAGTCAGTGCAATTATGTCACACGGACAAGTTAGCATATTATTATGAAACACATCAGTCTTTGAGCGAAGGCCCCTAACATTTTGATAATACACTGATATCGGTTTATTGCGTGGCCGCTTGTTGTCCGGTTTTAGCACGAAAATTCTGTCGCCACGGCTTAACACATATATCCCTCGCCCAGTTCTCAGTTGCTAAAACTTGATCTGCATACTTGGAGGGGACGCCCAGCTTAAAAGATGCATATTTTCCTCGGGCTTTCAGTTCATACACACTGCAAACATTACTACCGCAGATATTATTCAAATGATCACGTACCTGGTCAACAGCCGTGCCCTCTTGTACATAGTACAAGTGTAAATATCTCACTCTCTCTTCTGCTTCGAATGGGCAAGTACCTGGATCGGCAGTACCTCTCAGGATAGACATATTCCTTGACTGACCATCCTGTACAGAGGGCGCAGATGCAGATGCCTGAGGTAGTGTAGGTAGCGGTGAGCTGTCCGTATTAGTCTTCAGGTAGTTGAGAAGGGTTTGATCCTGTACAAGTGGAGACGTGCTCTCATTTATAGTTTGAATGCCATCACCTAGTTTCAACGATGGATCTATTTTGGAGGTTCCGGGTTTGTTATTAGCCTCTGTCTTTTTAGGCCGGCCAGTGCTTTTGCCTTTCGCTTCAGTTACTTCGGCCGCTTTAGCTTCGGCCGCTTTTATGCGCGCTTGTCTAACGGGTCTTTGTAGTGTTGCAGGCGCAATAGTCGCCATTTCAAGAACAGATGGAACCGATGTTGTTGCATTAACCGCTGTTGAATGGTTCATCATTGTGGGAGGTTCATTTTTGAATTTTAATTGTTCAATCAGTCGATTTTGTTTAATAATTATTGCGTTTTGTTCGTTTATTTTAATATCCAAATCGTTAACTTTGTCTGTCAGGGACCTAACTGACCCCGTCAGTTCACGAATCATATCTTCTAATGTTTCCGTCGACATTGTGTATGCTGCTCTCTAGTGTGTGGGAAGGTACACTATTTAGGGTGATCTAACGTACTAAGGCTTCTGTAGTTCACAATGCAATCCAAAAGATGGCGCTAATCCAAATCAATGATAGTGTCCCAATGTGAAACTAGGTGGCGCTAGGAGTTTAACAGGGAAAGTTTTTGAACGTCTGGATTTTAGCGTCGTTTCGGCCAACTTCGGCGCCAGTTACAAATTTAAATTTTAATTCAAATATTTGAGAGGTTACTTTTAGAGATTATTACACTAAAACTAATTGTTGGTCAGTTATCTATTTAACACTTCAAAATGCACTATTTTTAGATAAAGTAAATTGTTTGTGATCACTTATTATCCACTAGTTTCTATGAAGATGCACTGAACGGACCGGTTTTATTTAATTCACTATAAAACATTATTTCCTAAAGTTCTGTAGTAGATAACGTTAACAGTCAATATTTAGGAAGTAGTTATAGCTTTTCACTGGTAATTTTGACAAAAACTGAATTAATTATTAAGAAAAACAAATTAATATACGGATTGTGATGCAGTGGCGTAGCTAGGGGGGGGCAGGGGGGGGCTCGTGCCCCGGGCGCCAAATCAGAGGGGGCGCCAAATCGGCCAAAATTTTTGATATACTTTTGCATAATATATACATAAGAAAAATTAAAATGCTAGACGTGTACATTTTCCCCGGGCGTCAAATTAAAAGAGGCGCCAAATCGGCAAAATATAATTTGATTTCCTTGTGCATAATTTACATATGAAGAAAATCTATAGGAATGCATATATTTTAGAAAGGTACATTTTCCCACCCTTTGGCGCCCGCGACAAATCAGAGGGGGCGCCAAATCGGCCAAAATTTTTGATATATTTTTGCATAATTTATACATAAGAAAAATTAAAATGCTAGACGTACATTTTCCCCGGGCGTCAAATTAAAAGAGGCGCCAAATCGGCAAAATATTTTGATTTCCTTGTGCATAATTTACATATGAAGAAAATCTGTAGGTATGCATACATTTTAGAAAGGTACATATTCCCACCCTTTGGCGCCCGCGACAAATCAGGGTGGGCGCCAAATCGGCCAACATTTTTGATTTCCTTGTGCATAATCAATGAAAACATAAAGAAAATCTTTATGCGTAATTTAAAAAAAAATGCTAGATTGGTACATATTCCACGGGCGCAATATCAGGGGGGGGCGCTTCAAACCAGCCATTTTTTTTATTTCCTTATGCATAATTTACACATAAAGAAATCAAAAATGTTTACAGAAAGGTCAATTTTAAAACTTTATTTCAGAAAGTCCGTAGGTGCTGTATTTTTTGTCGTTTTCTTTAGATTTTTTTCTCTTAACCGCGTAATACCTTATTTGCAGAATTTTTAGTACCTACCATAAGTATGGAAATGTAGTACTTATTAGCTTCGAACAAAGGCTATAATCGGACTTTCATACATATGCGACCTTTGATTGTAGGGGATGAATTTTTTTATGGTAAGCACTCCTAATGGCTTCTATTAGATATTTTTACCAAGTTTCAGCTTCTTATGTTTGACAGTTTCTGACGTACGTCGCTTATACGGTTTTCAGAAAATAACGTTTTTAGGATTCCGTAGCCAAAATGTCAAAAACGGTACCCTTATAGTTTCGCCATGTCCGTCTGTCCGCAGCATAGCTCAGTGGCCGTTAATACTAGAAATCTGCAATTTGGTACAGGTATACCTACGTATTAATCATTCCAACAAAAAGTACAATAAAAAGTAGAAAACAAACATTTTTCGGGTACGTCCCCAATTGGTGAGGTGGAAATGTTTTTTTTATTTTCTGTAAGTAATTGTATAGTTATCATTGAATAAATGTTTTTTTTTCTAAAGTCAATGTTTTCGGAGATAATCGCTCCAGAAGAAAAAAAAATTGTGTCCTCCCCCGCTCTAACTTTTGATCCGTAGGTCCAAAAAATATTAATCACTGTGCTTATAGAATACTTTAAAATAAAACTATTTCGAACATAATCTGCTCAGCCGTTTTTGAATAACTACGTAACCCCACACTGAGCATGGCCCGAGATAGTTTTTTTAATTATTAGTCCGTATTCTATTAACTAAGGCCCATCTGTACAGAAAATATTAATATCACTTGTTTAAAAAAAGAAGGAAATAAAAGGAATCGAAAAGTTCAAACTTAGTTTTACAGGTACTATAGATTTTTCGTAAATATACTATAGATTACGTAATTTTTTCCAATATTCAACCTACTAGGCAGGAAAAAAAAAGTACTAACTAGGAATCCTTTAAGTTCAGTTAAGGGGGGGGGGGGGGCGCAAATTTGGCGCCTGCCCCGGGCGCCTTTTACCCTAGCTACGCCCCTGTTGTGATGTGCGCGGCGGCAACGCCATCTTGACAGCGGTGGTGCTCAAAAAAGCTCGGGGTGCTCAATAAAGCGAGGGGATACTTTACTCCGGGGCAAAGACTTCTGTTATATAAGTCGCAAGTCAGACCCCATATGGAGTATTGCTGTCACCTCTGGGCAGGAGCACCTGTATACCAGCTTGCACCCTTTGACTCGGTTCAGAGACGAGCTGTCCGAATAGTCGACGATCCCAGACTCACAGGCGGTATTGAACCCTTAAGTCTAAGGAGAGACTTCGCCTCCTTATGTGTATTCTATCGTCTGTACAATGGGTTGTGCTCTGAAGAACTGTTCGACATGATGCCAACGTCCACTTTTCATCATCGCACCGCTCGCCACCGACTGGGCGCTCATCCTCACACCTTGCAACCTAAATGGTCGCGCACCGTGCGGTTTCAGAGGAACTTCCTCCCGCGGACGGTCCGTCTGTGGAATGAGCTCCCTGCCGAGGTTTTCCCGTTGGACTACAGTATGGGGTTCTTCAAAAGAGGAGTGTACAAGTTCTTATTGGGTCGGCAACGCGCATGTGACACCCCTGGGGTTGCAAGCGCCCATAGGCTACGGTGACTGCTTTCCATCAGGCGGGCCGTATGCTTGTTTGCCACCGACGTGGTATAAAAAAAAAAAAAACAATTTTATGTATGTCAGTGTCAGTCAACTGTCAATGTCAGTTCAATATTCATTCATGCTTCTCACACTGTTTTGTGTTGGGGTCTGAATCTGAACTGAATTGAAATGTTATTTAGTTTTATCTGAAGTTTTTAGAGACATTTAAACATGTCTACTTTTCTACACAGCACAACATTTAATTACAAAGAAGTAATAATTGACGAAATAGCCTTAGACGGACTGTCGGGCATAAGTTGTAATCAATTATGGAAACACATGGAGAACCGTATTTTTGCGCCAATTACAGACAAAATGAAATCTCGTTTCTGGCAGTTTATCACTACCTGTAATTGTATAACGTTCTACGAAGTCCCAGAGCCTGTCCCGACCATAGAAATATTGGACAGATTCATGATAGTAGACGACTTTACAGGACATCTCCTAGACCCAGTAAGTCATTGATCTTATCTCTTTGAGTTAGTTACCGAATACATCAGAAATGCTTCTTTTATCATTTAATACTTATATTCAAAATTTCATTTTATTTCATATTTTCAAACAATGTTTACAGTCCCTGAACTTTGAATCATTATGATTATGAGTAAGGAAGATAATTTGGAGCGTTCTACTTTAAGACACAATTAAATGTATTGTATCTAAAAATATTATGTTACATATATAACAGTGTGCATTTTCTGTCATACTCCTACAGCTTTTACTTGTTAATTATTATTTTAATTTTAAAACTTTGGCAATGCTAGTTTTCATTCTCACATGGAATGACATACTCCTTCCTCATCCTCCTTCATAATCCAAGGACTTTAACTTCCAGATAGACTACTTAGATGGTCCCTATGAGCACTGCCCTGTTGAAAACAATTATGGATCCTGCATAAATTACAATACGAGGAAGGAGATTCCTAAAGAAACACTGCAAGTCCTAAGTTACAAAGAGGTTATGGCAAAATATGGTGACACTATGGTCATGGTAGCAAATTTCGAGCAGCGGTGGAAAGCATTGGCCTCTCATATGCCAGAAACTTTACGAACCCAGTTGACACCAACACATTATTGCATTCTGGAGTTAGTGGGGAAAGCCAGGCATAATGTAAGTAAATTACTAATCTTTTTTTTTTATTCTAGTGACAATATGATCAGTGTGGCAAATTATATCTATGTAGTTCCATAAATATGAAAAATTTACAACCATTTTAATGAAATACAATACAATATCTTCTTTCTACATTTTATGAGTATGTCAATAAGTAATTGTGTATTATAATTTATAATACAGTTATATGTTGTATTTATTATTTTCCATGAGTATCCTGTTCTAAGCCATGAAATATTGAACCAATGAGTATTGAACAATTTGGAATAGTTATTAGGCATGCCAGTTTTCACAACCCATGTTTAAAAAAAAGGAAAAATTACTATTTCAGGGACAAATGACAGTCGGAAAAACAAACTTGACAAAAATAGTAAAAGAATCCAAATTACTCTTCTACAACCGAAAACAACTGCAAAGCCTGGGTTTGATTAAAGTAGCTTGCTTGACTATAAAGTTTCAAGGCAAAGGCATAAAGAGCATAATTCTTAGGCTGAAAAGATTCCACAAGCCAGCCATAATGTCTCTACCAAAAGTTGGTAGACTGTTTAATGTAATAGACTATTTGAAGCAACAGCCAGAATATTGTGCGAAAACTGACGTCATTATATCAAAAGGGTTTATCACGCAGCAGAATAGCAGGAGGTTACAGAAGACTATTAATGTTTTTAAATTTGTAAGTATATCTTTTATTTCACACTGTGGTGACTATTCAGGAATATCTTTTCAAATGGATTTATTTTTAGGGTTCTGTAGTAACTAGGAACCCTTATAGTTTTGCTTTGTCTGCCTGTCTATCTGTCCACATCATAGCTCAGTGACAGTTAGTACTACAAAATTGCAATTTCGTACGGGTATACAGGGGTATACAGTATACACATTAATCACACCAACAACGTGATAAAATAAAATTTAGAAAAAAAAATTTTTTTTTTGTTAATTTCCCTACACATAAAGTACTAAAAGGGGTGATATTATTATGTACTAAAATTCTATAGTGCGGGGTACCGTTGAATAGGTCTTTTCGAAAAAATAAAGGTCTCAGCAGAAACTTATTTATTCCCTACACTGAGCATAGCCCAACATGTTCTTGGCAGATTTTTAATGCTAACCTTAAAGAAATAGGCCCATATAAAAAGATAGACCTCATTTATCCATTTGCTACATCTTTCCACGCCCATCCAGTAGACCATGGCAATCACACTCAAACTTCAAATACCAATGAGAGAATTTTTAGATTTTTTTTTTAATGATAATACCAATGAGATTACTGAGTGATTCTGGGGTTCGGAACAGAAATGGCAAAAAGTGATACAGGTTTTACTGAATGGGTCAAAAATCAAAATTCTTTTCATTGTCATTACAACTGTGTCACGTTTTTTAAGGACACAAAATAAGACAATGAAAAGAATTTTGACCTGAACAACTTTTTCCATGAGACTTATATGAAAGGTCTGAGCTGACAAGCTCACAAAATTTTGTATGAAAATTTCAGCTTTCAATTTCTATTTTTTTTGCTTGTTTATATGCTTTAATAAACCTTTTTCTTTTCATATAGTTTAATTTTTGCATAGGTGGTTTCTTGCGACAAGTTCAACTTATCTCTTTGTGACTTTTTGCCATATTGGATCCCAAATTACTAAATATAATATGTACTTAAACGTCTATTCTTAATTTATAATATATTTATAATTGACAGGATGAAAGATTAGTGCCGCCAGATCCAAATACTAAAAAAGGAAAAGCCGGTATTGCTGTTAAAAGAAGGTTTATATCTCTGGTATCAAAAAGTGATGAGTCTTCACAATCTGAGGATGAAGATAATGATGTGTCAGTTGAATGTCAGTACAAAATTGGTGTAGACTTACTACGTCAGGCTTATGAAAGGCTGTTGGATGCTGGGCTTAAAGGGTTAACACAAATTGAGCTGTCCCAGCTGCTTGGGGTGGAATTTTACACCAGCCGCTCTATATGTCGGATATTTAAAGGGAGACATATTATTAGGGAGTATCTAGAAGATAGAGGGAAACAGAGGACTGCAAGGTAATAAATATTGTCAGTACTTAAAAAAAAACTTTGTAAGAGTAAAAGTAAAATAAGATAAAAATTCAGTAAGTAACAAACAGAGTTTCATAGAGTAATGTGTTTCAATTGGGTGCGCCAAAGTATTTATAAAATTGCAACTTAGATTATTGGAACTCCGAAAATTTTTCTTATACAATTTAACTTCATAATGATCGGTATTTAGAATAATCTTTGTTCATAATCATCATCACATAGAATTATTTATGTTCATAATATTGTTTTTCATACATATTTTTAGTACTAACTTTTATGTTTATATAATTTTTCACTATACTTATTTTATGCTATATATTCTAATGTTATAGGTATTTATTTTTATCTGTACTGGTTTTAAGTATGAATTATTTTTGTTTAATTAAATATAAATCGTACTATTACTGTAAACTAGCTACCTGCACAAATCAGGTTGTAGCAGAGTAGGTACTGTACTAAACGGGTTCCCTCTAAACTTTTTTTGTCCGAAACGCTTAGGACATAACAGACTTGGTATAATCTATTTTGGCATCAACTTAATGAGACAGAAACATCACTTGGCTTAAATAACAATATTTCGAATATTAGTTTGTCCGAAACTATCTTGGCATATCATTAATTACGCCGAGTGTTATAAGACAGGAATTAGATTTGAATTTTTTTTTTTGGTCATGTAGCCACATGTTCGAAACTTGCCTTTTTCGTCAGGCAGAATTTGCTGTGAGGGTGAAAATTTCTGCAGTGAGCGAGCGAAGCGAGCGAACAAAACCTTCCGGGGCAGATCCGACTCGGATAGGTTAGGTTAGAAGACTAAGGCGGGAGCTTTGCTCCCGCCTTAGTCTTCGAGGTTATTTTTTTTAGCAACCTAGAAAGTACTCAGCTCAGTAACACAGTAAGTAATAACGTATAGAATATTACTACTACCTCGATTATATTGAGAGGTTGTAATTATTCCTTCTCTGTTATGCTAAAACAAACTATGCCGATACTTTTTATGCACATCCAGATTATGCCTCATCATAAATAGGAGCATCGAAATTATGCTCGAATAATATTCGAACAACTCGAAATCTGCCATAAAGAAACATGCTAAAGTTGAGTATGTCACAACAGTTTCTGCATAAAGCCCATTATGACTACATAGTTTATGTTATTCATAAAATAATTATACCACAACAGAGTGAACCTAATGTGAAAATGTTTATAAATAAACAATTTATTTCAAATAATTTTATGAGTATAGATTAATCTACTTGACGACTTTAGGAGGATAAAATTTCGAAATAAAAATCGTTATGAACATTGTAGGAAGAAGTATAATTTTTAGTAAGAAAAAAAGTATGAGAAAAAATTTTCGGAGTAATGATGATTATGAGTAAAAAAGGGTATTAGTAAAAATATTCGAAGAAAAAATTGTATAAGTGCCAATATGGACCCGTTTCAATTTGGTAACAAATACAACATTTTTCATTAGTATCAATATACCTACTGAATTTCTTAAAAAAATTAGTATACTTAACAGTTTTATACCAATATTAGCATATATCTTTTAATTTTATAGGTATTATGCTATTGCTGCAACTTCAAACGAAATGGATCAGAAATACGAAGAAGAAAAAAATAAACTGCTAAAATATATCAATGACTCTAAAATTGAAGAAGGACAGTCATCTGTCATTGATGACGCTCCAGAGGATGAGGAGGAGATACCTCTGAAAAAGATCAAATTGTCTAAAGAAGCTTCTACAGAGGACCCTGCAACATCTAGTAATATTGGAAATGAAGTTGTTGAAATCAAAGTATTAGATGGCTTAGAAAATTTCAACAATGAATCACTATTGTTCTCCAAAAAGAATCCCACGCTCAGACAGTTAAAGTTTGCAAATGGACTAATAAAGGTTACCAGGGAAAAACTAGCTGTTTCCGGCTACCAAACATTAAGCGGCCTTGTTGCAAAAGAATCGGGAGAGCCTCCATTAGACACAAAGGCACTCAAAATATTTGTACAAAAGCTGGTCACTGATGGTCAATTAAAACTAATGAAGATAAAGTGGCCAACAAATCCGCATAAGGCAATAATTCTCATCTGCGCTCCGCATGTGAAATGCACTGACCCTATCATCAAACAAAAGCAGAAAGAAATAAGTATAAGAGCTTTCACCAATAACAAGGTCAAGAAAGAAACCATAGAACCAACCACCAGACCAATTTCGCAATATGCCTACCCTAGATACATGAAAATTCAACTGTTGCACGAGTTTCTATTTAAACTAATTTATTGCAATGATGTCAATATCGAATATCACCTGCCTATCGGATTCGCCTCTCTAGTCAATGTCATTCCGGAAATAACTATAGAATTCGCAATCGGTAACATTAGCAATGCCGCCATGTCAGAAATCGCTCATCTAAAAGTAGAACGTGAGCATCTGCAGTTGAAACTTCGGGACGCGCCTGCGGAGCTTTATCAAAAGCTGCTGCAGTCGAAAAGTTTAACATGCTCCATCAGGAACAATCTTAAAGTCCTTGCTATGCTAGGCCTCATACAGTTAGTCATTCAGCCCTCTTCTAGTACTACTGATGTAGGCGTTGTGCCCACACTATCGAGCTACTCTTTTTACCTGAACAGACGCGCCAAAGTAATAGACACGACGGGCATTTGGCCTCGAGAAGATGTGGACCGAGAAGCCTTAGAAAAATCATTTTATTTCGAAACGATTGACGACGTCAAGAATTATTGGAGTGAGGTATATGAAATCAGCACCCACACTACAATTGAGTACCCTGATCGAGGACGAAAAAAACTGGAACCTCCTGTAAGAAAGTTAGACGAGGTGCAGCAATTAGACATCGGCGAAATATTCGGGGATGGCGCCGGCCCCTGCGGCTTCGACTCCTGCTTCTACATGGACCTTACACGTTTCTGGAAGGTATTCTACATCCGGATCATCAAAAACAAGCCACTTAAGAAACACGAACCAAAACCTAGTCGTAAGAGGAAGCTTGCTCCTGAGAAGAAACCTAAACCGAAGGTCGTTAAAATGAGAAAAAGAATACTCAAACCACCTGAGGACTTGCATCCCAGAATCAAAGTGCCACAAAGACGGTCCGCTGACCCTGTGGTCAAGTGGAGTCCATGGGAGGACACCATAATAAACATGTGCAAAGTGGCCATAACGATTTTGAGCCCTATCGCCCAGCCAGGCTGTCTGAGGATCCGTAATACAACCGCGAGAGATCTTCTGGCCATATTTGACACGAAAAAAATCGGTAGTGTTTGCCACAGGCGAGCGAACGCTCTCGAAGCAAACATGACTCTACAACACGAGAAAGAATGCTTGATAAACGAGCTTAGGCGGCGTCGCGAGTTGCTAGTGCCTTACGAAGGTTTATTGAGGAGGCTCAGAATTAAACATTGCACAAACATGACAAGGTTTGTCAACCAAGCTCGAATTCCCATGCTCGAGGTAGTGTGGCTCATAAATCAGGCAATAAAGAATAAGTCTTACTTAAGACGAGTACCCTGCATTGCGATGGATATCGAAGATTTCCATAGTAAGTACAAAGTCTCGGCCACAACCGTAAATAATCCGTGCAATATTTATAGGGCAGGTACTGACAACCTTCCACTTACCCTAGTGAAGGAAACAATTATATTGACATTAATGGCAAACATGAATACTACCCCGACAACGGAAAGTGGTAAGAAGGTTTTTGCGATTTTGAAAGAATTTCCCGAGCGAACTTTGAGAAGCGGCTTGGACCAATTACGGAAAAGCTCTGCAGTGTCGTGCAGTAACAAAATGCTGAATTACCATCTTCACCGGCTAGATATCCAGGACTCTGTGCAAGCGTCATATAAGATATCAGTCGCGTATCAACGCCGATGGATCAACAGGCAGAACACAGATTTTCCAGACTTATTGGGTGATGTGTTGGACTCCTCACTGCCCCACGATCAAATAAAAGCCTCACCGGAAGTTAACTGCATGCTATGCGAGTTTCAGTCTTGTGGGTTACTAGAAATAACTTCCGTGACTCTACCGGTGATCACGGGGCCTTCAGGATCGATTATTCATGAGCAGCAGCTAAATGTGCTGGACATAGAAATGAAGTTTAAATTGAAATCTGGTATAGTAGGATGGAAGAAACATGTTGATTTCGAAAAGTTTACCGATTGTTTCGCCATCAATCTAGAAGAGCTACCGAAATTATTGCAAAGGTAAATAATATTATTATACTAGCGACCCGTCCCGGCTTTGCACGGGTAAAATAATCATGATGTAGGTTAAAAGGTGTAGGGTCTGACCGGGCGGGAAGTGACCTTGTTTTATACTATGTAGTGATTTCCAATAAATATTTTATATGCTTAGAAAGTGCTCTTTGAAAGAGTTATACATTTTGATAGCACTTTTCTGCAGAAACCGAAAGCTATTTCTGCATATATCGTTTACTTTACATAATGCATTGTAGAACGATGTATAATATTCGCGTTGACACGGGGGTGTCTTCCCAATTTGTCCTGGTTTAAAACACTACTGAATGTTCGTGTATTAGTATATACCTAGTAGCCAACCTTTTGGAAAAAAGATCATTAGCTATAAATAGATTATTGAATCGTTTATCGAAGTATTTTTTGCTGTTTGTACTGTTATTTACAAGTTTTATTGTTTTCAGGGAAGCCATACTCCCAAAGGCAAATAATGAAGAAGAGACGAAGAATAAAATAGTTAAATACTTGAAGGAGAAAAGTGAAAAAGGCGCGCTTTTGAGTGAATTACTGGTTTGTATTTTATCTAGTAATTTCGATTAAATAATTGGCTTGTATTTCTAGAATCAAAGGAATATGAACCTTCTGTACAATATATAATTATATTGACAACTGACAGCGCCGCAGCATGACACAAATCAGTAGAGGTGTATTTATTTGGATGCAAAGGTGTCATCTAAAATGTAGACAAATTTTCCTCTTCTCTTTATTTCAGGATGAAGTTGAACAAGACAGCACTGTTCTGACCAAGCAACTTGAAGACCTGCAATCTAAGGACATCATAACGCGAGTGGGTTTCTATGAAAACCGCGTGATACTCACAGAGTTCGCCAAATCCTGGACCGTTAAACTGGAAGAAAACTTCGTAACACCGACGCCATGGCGGACTTTGACCGGCGATGTCCGTTACGACATCTTTTTTAAATGGTCAGGCGTGATTATGAACAGAGTCTTCGAACTACCTGGATGCACCATAGCTTTCTTATCCACGACTCACGAATACCTCACCACAAGAGCTGTTCAAGAGATTTGCACGTTTCTAGAAAAGTGCCAGTGCGTGGAACTCAAAGTTCTGCGGACACCGCAATTAGATTTGTTCTCGAACGACGAACCATCTGAATTTAGAGAGTACTGTCCATTTGAGGCGCCTGAAGATATTTACGTGTTTCCTGTGAAAGATTCTTTAACCAAATACGCATTCGTTAGAAAAATATTGTTAAAAGAACAAGATAAAAAAGAAGACAAAATACCGGTTCCAAAAGAAAGTACAGAATCTTCGTAGTTTGTTTATATATAAGTTGAAATGCTAAGGATTCATGCTGTTAAGTTTTGTAAATATACGGAAAAGTTTGATCTATAGATGATTTTTTTCAACCCTTACTAGAATTAACCTTCATACCTGAGTGATTCAGTGTATTATTGTGGTGAATAATCCTTTCCCATTTCGCCGTTATAATTAATCTTTTGGACGCCAATTACTGATCCATCGGCACCTTGGGTTCAAAACCGATATATAAGTCAGGGACCACGGATTTTTATGTCTCTGTTACTGGCCTGCAGCCGCGAACACCGAAGATCGTAAATTTCGGGGATTTATCTCTGTCACTCCAACAAAGGTGTCATTAAAGTGACAGGAAAATCCCCGAAATTTTCCAACTTCGGTGTTCGCGGTAGCAGGCCTGAAAGGCAATAAATGCCTGCTTACTTAAGGTAGGTCCCACCAAAAGCTAGTTAGGAGCATTCCATTGGCTGTTCCGTACAAACGCGTGTATATTCCGATAATTTGAGATTTCTGAGTTATTACTTAATTATTTTTTTTGAGCATTTTTTGACTCCTCTGGTCACGGAAAAGAACTTCGATAAATCCACAATTTGTCTGGACTTTTTGTAAAATGTATCGTGACAAGTTGATAGCTCGGCTATAAAACGAACAAAAGATAATCTCTCCCTTGTAAAGAAAAGAAACACGGCGACATTTGTAGTTCACCGCTCAGCTAGTAACTGTACTAGCTGAGTAGCTGACCATTCGAGACTCATTCGAATACACACACACATACACCCACATAGCGGCCCTGCCGCGAACACCGAAGTTCGTAAATTTCGGGGATTTGTTTTGTCTCTGTCGAAATTCACGAACTTCGGTGTTCGCGGTAGCAGGCCTTGCATGATGGCTAGGCCTGTAGATTCCCGCAAATAGTCTGCTGGGGAGTCTTTAGTGGCACACGTGAATCTCATTATTTGTTTTTTTTTTTACCTTCGATCTTCTTTAAGGTGCGTTTAAACCAAAAGAGCATTCGCTGAGGTTAGAACAGCGAATGCTCTTTTAGCCGCACCTTTAGTAGTCTGTGCTTCGATCTATTTTTACCAATAAGCGCCTTTACACGACACGATTGTGTCTCATGAACTCACAATAAATTAAATAATAGTTCCAAAATAAATATTTACGTAACTTGGGCAAATTTTAAATGCATGATAATAAATATCATGAATATTATTATCGAATTTAGCACACAACGTGTATAATCGATCGATTGTCTTTTGTCTTGTCTATGGGATATTTTTATTGTGGCAAGAATAAAATATCAATGGAATAGTGCAAAGTATGGCAATCTAGGATTCGCCATTTTTACTTTAGTGAAGGGACTGTGGATTTTTAATTGTCAGGCTGGAGGACGAAGAATATTTTGAAAAAAGTGTGTCATTTCATTTAATTTACAGTAGCTGTGACTTTTATTTGGAAGAATTTTAGTATAATAGTG
>JALPQI010018357.1:0-16160 GCA_025490895.1 Thaumatotibia leucotreta
TCATCTTCAGCCTATTTCAGTTCATTGCTGGATACTCTCCTTTCACATGTGCACGCATTATGGCCGAGATCGAGGTAAATGGCCATAATCTAGCTCTCTGCGAGATTGTATTAGAAATGTGGCCATACGCAGCAGAACCAAAGTAACCGATATCCGATACCGAGCTCCCAGAATCGCTAAACTGAAGTGGCAGTGGGTGGGGCACATTGCACGTAGAACTAATGGGCGTTGGGACAGAAAGTTTCTCGAGCGGCGGCCACGTACAGGAAGGCGCAGCGTGGGTAGCACAAACACAAGGTGAACTGATGACCTGGTGAAGGTTGCAGGAGTGTGCTACATGAGGATGGCACAGGACCGGTCATTGTGGCAATCTTCGGGGCAGGCCTATGTTCAACAGCGGACGTCTTTCGGCTGATATGATGATGATGGCCATAATCGCGACGATAATCCACGCAGGGCAAATGGGTTGTAAATCGCAGTAGTGTGTCTACTATGATCATGTTGCTGCATCACTCTTCAACAAGGGAATGGTCAACGATACTTCAATCCATTAGTCGTCTTTTCATTTACGACACTCACTGGACTGGTCACCATGCGGTCTGCTTGGTAAGTTACCTTTTTTTATCATAATTGGTAGACGTTTGACCACGATCATACCTGCTGGTAAGTGATGATGCAGTCTACGGTGGAGCACGCTTACCTATGAGATACCTATTCACTCTTGCCTTGAAGATATTCAGATTGTACACATGCGGAAACACAGCAGGCAAGGCATTCCACTCTTTGGCAGATCGCATAAGGAAAGTCGAAGCGAAACGCTTTTTGTCTCCTTTTTTTAACTAGTCTTTTCTCCTTCTCGTGGCCCAATGCTGGAATATCATTATACCATATAGTTTGTATGACTAACTTTCGTAACACAATTGACGCGATCTTCATTTTGTTTTGAATAAGGTCTCAACTATAAATACATTTTTTGCAATCTACCCTCATGATTTCTTTATACCACGTCGGTAGCAAACAAGCATGGTATTATCTTGTATCACCATTTTGTTAACATCCTGTATAGGTACGCAATGTCTGCTGATCATACTATGCCTTCTTCTACCGGTAATCATTTATAAACAATTCAGTCTGCAACTTTTGTAAGTATGTAGACAGTCTGAAGTGGCTCTCGAACGCTCGATAAATACCTAAATGGCACCTTAGTAGACAATGATAAGCTATAATTATATAATGATAAGCTACGAAGATAGCTAAATAGATGTTAGAGATCATTTACTAATTAATGTAAAATGTGTTCAGGATGCCTGATATAACAAATCAATGTCATATTTAACAAAACTGAATATATACTCCCCAGCCTACTTGTTAGCTTGACCAGGTTTAGGTTTAGTTTTTGTGAAAAACTGACATTTAGATTAATATTTAAAATTCTAAATAGTAATAAAAGTAAAATTCCGAAATCGTTTAAGAAATGCCATCTAATACCGTCAACTGCTTCAACTTTGCACGGAAATTCATGTTTTTTTCAAGTAACTCTTAAAGTATGTGTTATCTGTACTCTTTCTTACATTGCTAAACTAATCTAGTTCAAAATACATTAGTATCAGGGTTCAAAGTATGCCAAATACTAATAGTTTAGCTTCTAGAAACATTTAAAGTTACAGTCAAAGTTGTAGCCAAAAGCTGCAACTTTGCCTAGTGGATTATCTGTGGTAATATATGGAGAATTTAAAAATGGAAACCCTTTTTAATTTTATAGCAGTCATATCTAAGCCAAGGTGCCAGTAGAATACACTAAATACTACGCAAGTATATTTTTTACGACATAGGCATAGTTGTGACGTGTTCTACAGCATTTCCATACATTGTCCCAAGCGTAGCTAGGGTTGTGCCAAACAAAATAGACACCAATAATTTTACTACTTAAAAAAATTGCATTTCTTTTATTCATTTGCTAAATTTCAGTATTGTAAGGGTTGAAATAACAAATAGTTAATAGTAGCTAAAGACTTAATTAATATAACTATATTTTTCATATTTTTTTTTATAAAATAAATATAGTGTCAACCCTAGACCAGGCAATTTTGGGACATGTACATTCTAAGAAACCTTTCCCAACATTGCCCGTCGTCATTCTGGCCTTTAAAGAGTTTATTTACATGAAAAACTTCATAAAACATCGCAAAGAGCATATTTACTTACCATATGAGTACTCCACAAGTGGCTATAACAGATATTTTCGCACTTATAATAAAAGTTTTGAACACATCGAAAAAACACTTGGTTGCTTTCTAAGCGTTAACACCGACTGAGTTTAAAAGTAGGTGTGCTGCCAGGAAAAAATATGTTGAAATGGGTTGCCAGATAAATTCTACAAATTTTACTATTTATAGAAGAAAAGAATATGTAATAGTTTGGTAGAAAAGTGGGTTTTTGTAAAATGGGCAAAATTGTAGCAGGTTGGCAAAGTTGCAGCATTCGACGGTATCAAAAATATTACTTTAGTATTGAATTTCAAAGTATGTACATGAATAATAATGATTTTAATAACATTTTCACTGAAATGTTAGTTACACAATACCAACTTGCTAATAATGACTGACAGGCGCTTGCTTCTTTTCTAATACAAATGTTATTTTAGAGAATCTTTATATTTACTATTACCCGAAAGCCTACATAGGTACTTGTTAATTTTTAGTATAATAATATTATTTTATGATTCGTGTTGTTTCTTTTTAGAATAAAATTTGGTTTTAGATATCGTTAATTTGTGTTCAATAAAAGGTGTAATAGTGTCTACAAATGAATTATAAGTGCTTTGCTGGCCATTGATTCTTTAATCCTAATTATTTGAATCATTTCGTTACAGTTCCTGTCGTGGAGTTCTTCAATGCGAGTACATTCACATCGCTGCGATCTATTGTATCAAAATTAGTGGAAAAAGACGAAACAGGTACCATATTTAATAACAACTATTAATGCTACTTCAATAACCTTTTATAGGTGGGTAGGGTGTATACACTAACCCTTTGTAACAGCTGATGTACACTGAACCAAGCCAAGCCGTAAGCTGACTAGAACCATGACAAAATGATAAATAATGACATTTCAAATTAATTAAGTAGTAGATTTTTTTTTCTCTCTTGATAATGTCAGAGGATTCGAAAATGCTTATTGAACATTACACAGCTTACTTGAATAAAGAATACAAGTCGTTTGACTTGACTTAGTTTGACTTTGAATTAATTTATAGCGCTCTTCGTGCAATGTGGCCTATACCCATTGCCACTTCAGTTGCTAATCCAGAGGGCTATGTCAATGATCTTAGTTCGTTTACTTCCATTTCTGCTTCGATGACGTGAGGACTCTTAAGGTGGATTTACACCAAAGTCACCAAACGAGCGAATGCTCATTTTATCCCCCACTCCACGAAATCAATGAATTTCGACGAATTACGTTTTGTGTTACGAACGAATTTTGTAGAGTGGTAATAGAATGAGCATACACTCGTTTGGTGTAAATTCACTTAAACGCAAATATTTTTAGTCCCACGGTAAGCTCAATTAAGGCATATGATCTAGGTACTAACCGACGATATACATATACTAGATACATATAGATACTTAAATACATAGACAGCCACCAGCAAGAAATACACAAATAATGTCCTCGCCAGGATTTGTAGCCGGAACCTCCAGCTTCGTAGGCAAGGTCATCAATAACTAGGCTACGAAGGCTGGAGGTATAGAGGCTTCTAGAATGGCCCTCTCAATAACTTGGTTGGTCACCCATAATTTTTCTTTCTTTCAGCAAAAGTGAATTCGCTGTTTTCACTCACGGAGACAGTGGCCGCGTTGGTGTTCCACCCTCTCTACATGTGGATCTACATGAGGACCCTCAACATCTTCCCAGGAACCGTGTTCATCGTCAGCGCAGCGTTCATCATACCCGCCTCTATTGTATTGTTGTAAGTATCTTTTCATCATATCGTATCTCATCTCATTATTCTTGGCAAAGTCGAATTCTGACGCTCCAGGAATGGAATACCTATAAGGTTAACTGACACCATGAAGAAATCTAGTGGTGCTATGCAGATGGCAGTCCATGTGGCCCTAGATCGCGTCAGGTGGAAGAAAATCACTGTTGATAACGATCCTCATCCATGAGAGAGCGACTGAGAAGAGAAGAAAAAATCACATCTCAAAGCTCAAAGTCCCACAACAAGCTATCGAGAAGGCTATGCTTGGGGTTTCTCTACGTGATCGAATCAGAAATGAGGAAATCCGACGCTGAACAAAAGTCACCGGCATAGCCCTCCAGATTAGCAAGCTGCAGTGGCAATGGGCAGGCCACATTGCACGCAGAGCAGATGGCCGATGGTGTCAAAAAGTTTTCGAGTAGTGACCACGCGGCTTGGCAAGCGCAGTGAAGGACGTCCACATGTGAAAGTCTAAAGGGGAGGCCTATGTTTAGCAGTGGACTTCTTAGGACTGAAATTATGATAAATGATGAAGTATCTTTTGTTATATTTAGAAGCTTTCATTTAGTTTTACCTGACATGTTTCTGCTCACACCTGATAGCTTTGTTCTTATATAATGTTATCATAATCCTTCTATCTATTCGGAAATCTATGATCTGCGTCCTTGCAATGAGTCAGCAGTGTAAGCAAACTGTATCGACTGCCTAAATTACTTTCCAAACCTTTCCCTCGTATTTTTGCAAAAGTTGATATTTCTTTGCGTTGCCAACTCACGGTAAAAACTGGTCTTTTCGAATGAGCCTCCATACCAAAACACGTTGATTCCACTCGCTAACATGTAACGTACTTAACCGACCCGCGCCAGATCCCCTGTTCAGACTCGTTGAAAAATATTAGGAGCATGTTACTGTTTGTAATTCTGATGAGGTGTTATAATGTATTTCAACAAATCAAAGCAACTTTTAACCCTTAACCACCTACGTGCGGTCTCACAGACACTAAATTATTCAAAATTGACAATAACTGAACGCAAGTACATCTCTCACGCCTCTGTGACCTTGTACCTTTGCTCGGCCCCGTCGCACTGCCGGCCATGCTGTCGACTCGTTCAGACGTGCACTCATTTGGATTTGGTGACTAAGAAAGTAGCATCGGCGGTCCGTGAGACCGCATGTAGGTGGTTGCGATACATTTGTAAGTGTCTCAGTGACGGCACGTAGGCGGTTGTGTTATATAAATTTCATAATATTTGTTACTACTTATAGTTTGACACAGATTTGAAAAAAGGTTCAAATTTATGAAGAAACTGGACGAAAAATTAGCGAGACCCTATTTAGAGCGTCGTGCAAATAATCAACGTCTTCCGCGGGACTAGAAAATTGCTTTGAATTTCAATGTTAGAACAAATTGTGTGTCGCCGGCAGACAAAAATGGTTATTTTAAAAGCATGTAATTTTACAAAAGTAACTTATTTGTAATCATATTACTCGTAGATAGTTTAATAGCATTTTTGATTATTCAATTTTATTTTTTTTATGATGAAAAGTTTTATATAATGTTCTTTAATTTTGTGATCTCATATCCTGAAGGAACGTAAATAAATTATGTCCCCTAACGTACGTCCTCTTGGATAACTTTAGAAATTGGTATATTAAAAAGTTATTAAAACATTGACATCCTTAAAGGTATGGATCTCAAAATATTATTGTGTTTATTTCCAGATTTTTCTACTTCAAAACAAAGATGGAAGTGAAGAGTGCAAGAAAAATCGCTTTGGAAGCGCAAGAAAGAAAAGATGCTGAAGAGAAAAAAGCAGAACCTTTAGACTTTTGCAGGTCAAATGCAGAACTAAGGGAAACTTTCGAAATTATGAAATAAATTGCTCCAAAACTATGTTCACATTTTAAAAAGTGTGTTATGTAAAAGTGACGGTTTCGTTATTAATTTATCTAATTTAATTATAATATTTCATATAAGTACCAACAGCAAAGACCAAATCGTACATTATTATGTGCATTTGTAGCAGTAGGTACTAGCCTACTAGTTTACTAAAATAATTGTATAGCTGTTTCCTTTGTATAGGTACTGTATTGTGTGACGTCACAGAGTACGATATTACAGTACAGTGCGATTGAAATCTTTTGACGATTCGGCGTTTAACCTTTGGTTTCGGCTACTATCGAGATCGCATAAGTGCAAGCAAGATAGATATTTAAATCCTGAATCGTTTACTGATGCTAATTGTACTGCACATCTCATTAAAAAATCTTGATTTTCTGTTGAAAGTTTTAAAACTTCAAATAAGTTTATGTTATATTTTCAGCGATTTCATCAAAAAATCCTAAAATTTTACGTTTTTGTGTATTTTATCGAGCCTCTTTTCGTACTTAATCGCGTCTAAATAAATATGCTTCCTCTGACGTTATCGTGGTGGATGGTTGGCACCAGAGACTTGAGTCAACATCGCCACCTTTTAGACGCGCGAGTTCTTACTAATGTGCTGAACATTCAAGTGAATAATAAACATACCAAGAATGGGTAGTCCAACAATCTCACGTGGGTAGAAGATGTTGACACAAACCAATCAGGACCACCAGAGCAAAGTGCATTAAAAATCGAAGGTAATTTAAGGAGCACCAGAAGCGTGGCAGTTCGAAGGAATGGAGGCCCATAGCACATCAGGCAACACGATCTATGTGATGGCCCCGACCAAGATAAAAGTGCAACGCCAAAGAAGGAGAATTTAAGAAGCATATTTATGTAAGCTCGTTTAAGAACGGTTTCGTTAAAATTGTTGACAGGCATGGTTATCGTGCGATACTAGCCATATAAAAATTAAATATACGGTAATAGCGTTATCGCTTCGATAAGAGTCATCGTATAGATGAAAATTTTAACGAGAGATTGATCGAGTTTATCAAAATTGTCGAATCGGTTACTAGGAAGACTGATATCGAGAGTAAGCACATAATATTTAGTTTATTATACTTATAATACTAATTTAATTACTTTATTTTGTATTAAAATCAATAAATAAACTACTTATGAGTTCCTCTGTGTTTTAATAATATCACATTATAATGATACTGATAATTAACGTAAAATTACTATATATTTACCTTTATTTAACGTAAAAGTGTAAATACGTGTATGAGGTTTTGTTATGCAATAAACCTTTCATTTCCACTGAAGTAAACATGTCTGATTATGGCTGACTCACAGTAACAGTTAGTTTTTTATACCAACTATTTTACTCTTCACAATTCATATTCATTCATTACATAACATGTGTTTACAATAGGTGTACCTGACTGGTACCTTACTTATAGGTGCACCTGTCACGATATCACGGTAAGATCATTAGTGTGGGTATAGCTAGTTCGAAAAACCCGCGCAGTTCAAAGGTGTTGATACATTTTCTCGCCAGTCTGCCTGCGGGGTGTAACGTCATGTCCGAAACATCAGGATATAATTAAACGTAAGTTTATGCGATTAAGACCAATTTGTCTTTAATAGTATTTTATATAATTGTAACAAAATGAAGGCTATATAAGTTGAGTACCGGGTTTAGGTCATGAGGCTTGCCGAGTGGCCTAAGTAAGGTACGAGGTGTAAGTCTAATACGGGCGAAGCTCTTAACGGGTGTTAGTTTACGACATAATAAATACATTCAAATAACTTTTACTAAAAAATTAGAGCAACAAAATTTTCCATACAAAATAATTCGGCGCGCAATGTAGAGCAACATACGCGTGTTAAATACTCGTTGACAGCTAATTTCAAAAGCAGATGACATAACTGCCATATCAACAATAACAAATGTTCGTACCTACATTGCTGCTCCGATAATCTTAAAAAAATTCTCTGGGGTCATAATTAAGAGTAACTTTAAAAAAACCTTGTAATCCATGATTACACTAATGAATCCCATGCCTGGTTTAATTGATCGCCCGTATTAGAATTACACACTGTATTAGCCTTCATATTTTTATGATTGTATACAATACTTTTACTACGAGAACCAAATACATACCTAGTATACCTACTCGAAAACAATAAAATGGGTTACATACCTACTTAAAAAATGAATAGGAATATTTAGACCAATAAATAACGTAGTTACATACACACAACTATGAGTACAAAAGTAAATCAATAATTTTGTTCTTTATTTTAAGTAAAATTCCAGTATTTGATCATCAGTTCATCTGAATCACTCATAAGTTAAAGTTAATTAATCTTTTTGCAAAATCACTTCGACCAAACAAACAAAAACGCTAGAATATTTTTACCAAGATTTACAAATTTAGAACACATTATGCCGAACATGCCATAGACAAAATAAAAAGAAAATAAGCCGGTTCTCAATTACGAAAAATGTGGTTGCGTTCAACTAAAGTCAAATGTAAAAATAATAAAATTATATAATAGAATTATGGTTTTTACCTTCGTTTTGTAATATCTAATTTATTAAAACGCGTTTCAGATTATTTTTACATGTTGATTTAAACCATGAAACTAAAAATAAAACCTATTTTTAAAAAGCAACTTACTACTGCAAATGAACACAAACCTGATACATGGAAGTTGTCCTTAGAAAAAAAAATTAACAGAACTCCTATATTCATATGATTACTGCTCAGCAGTTATCATATGAACCTATAAACAAATAGACTTTCTTATCGTTACTCAAATCACGTTAATTTGGATATCGCCGGCAATCATCTAATTGACAGATTTAATTAGTGCAGTCACGGTATAGCAACATAGGAACTTAAATACTAGATACTTGATCTTATGAGTATACTTAAATGATAATTAATCATGCAAAGCTAAACATACGTATAATGATTATAATTAGATTAATTGCTTATTTCAAATTTACAAAGGGATGTGAATCATTCACTACGTACGGTCGGCTCTAATAATATGTATACGATTTTGATCCTTATACCTTTGACATACGTTCCGAAATGTATACATATTATTAGACGTGACTGTACACAAAATCAGTTTCAAAATGTCAGTAAAGTAAGTGTAGGATATTTATAGTAAAACATCAACTCACCGATTGTCTGGTCATTGAGGACACACCAATCGCTGATTACATTTTAATCTCTTGATAATATTGATTGAGCAACGCTTCGAAATACGATGCTAGTTATAAATAGGCCTCGATTGTTGAAACAATTATTTTCCAGTTTAATCAGTTTTCAAAAGACAATACAGACACAATGGCTGATTTGAGTGCTGAAGAAAGTGAACCTTTAAAAGCTGTACGTGGAAATAGATCTGATAATAAATTTAAACGTCTCAGTGATCTATTCAAACATGTAACAGTGGAACCTACTGGAGCTGTATATCTTGGTGCTTGCGTTTTTGTTATGATCAGCTCTCAAACTCTTCAATTAGATAAAACGTGTAGAGTGAACCTTAATCTTGGAGACGAAATATGCAGTTCCTTGAGAAACCAAAGCGGAAACTATAGTGTTTATGAAAAAGAAGTACAAAAATATGTCTCCCGAAGACTTGCTTGGAAGAGTATACTACAATCTGTGTTGCCTTGTGTTATTCTAGTGTTTATTGGGGCTTGGAGTGATAAGACTGGCAGAAGAATCATAGTGATAGCCGTGCCCATGATTGGAGAGATGTTACACTGCATTAGCAACATGATAAACGTTTTCTTCTTTTATGAATTACCTGTGGAAGTCTTGATATTTTCAGATGTGACTTTAGTTGGTTTAGCCGGTGGATGGGCTACACTATTCTTAGGCTTATTCAGTTTCATAGGGGACATAACTACAGAAGATAATAGAACTCATCGCTTGGGTTTTGTGCAATTTTGCACTTTTATCGGATTACCCATTGGCTTGGGACTTTCCGGGATCGTTTTGAAAAAGCTTGGTTACTATGCAGTATACGGGATTGCGCTGATTATGCATATTTTGAATATGTTGTATATTACTTGCAAAATAAAGGATCCACCACGAAGTGAGGAACAAAAGAAGGTAAAATCATTTGTTATATTTCGTACGAAGAACTTTGAATGTGCATGTTATTTTATTATACCTATATAGTATTATACATGTATAGGTACGAGTATCATAATGGTGTTTTGATAAAAAAACAGTATTATTTTCTTAACTGAGAAAATAAAATCGTAACTGGTAATGTTCTCCGGGTGGTTACTGGTGCGATATTTTTGCTTTATCATCATCATATCAGCTCGAGGATATCCACTGCTGAACATAGGCCTCCCCAAAGATTACCACAATGACTGGTTCTGCGCTACCCGCATCCAGGGGACTCCTGCGACCTTCACCAGATCATCAATCTACCTCTTGTTTACCCACGCTACGCCACTCGCAAACATTTCCGACTCAACGACCCGGCCTTCGGTTCTACGCGCAAGGTGTCCCACCCACTGCAACTTCAGTTTAGCGATTCGGTGAGCTATATCGGCTACTTTGGTTCTGCTGGGGATGCTTGCTTTATTCTTTATGGATGGTTGATATTAATGTTGCTACTATATTAAACAACATAATGTTGATGCTATACAACGTGTGTGCAAAGATGCCGATCATCCATAAGGTACCTTTACTCGCAGAAAGGTATTTATAATACTTTTTCATCACACTTGTTGTCTAGGCGCCATTGCTTGCGCGCGTAGCGGGAGTAATAGAAAAGTGAAATTCCCTAAGGAGTAATAGAAATGTCAGTACGTCATTTAATAATGATTTGAAGGAATGTTTACAAAAACAACATAACTAGCATTTTTCCAAATTTGAGTTTTTGATGTCATACTATTCGTCATCAAAGGAGCTACAGAATGTGAAAAAAAAAATTTCTAAAACTTTCCAGTTTCGCAAAAAAATGGAAAATATTTTATTTCCCATACTAAACAGCACTAAAAAGTGTCGAATAAAACTGCAGCATTAATACTCAGAGTAAACCATATTCTAAATCGACTTATAAAATGGGGAAAATTAGCGTATACGACGATTTTTTTTTCAATAAAAAAAATCTTTTTCCAAAAACGTTCATCAAGGTTTGCACAAAAACAACGTAACTACTGAAGATTTTACAAAAACAACGTAAGTGGCAAGGCTTATTTATTTTTATTTTTTCCAAACAAGTAATGAGCCGAAACACAAATAAACGGGTAATCTTAACTTAGTGGTTATATATCTTTACCGCTTCTGAATATTAAGCTTTAATGAATATTATTTAAAAAGGAATTTAGTTTTATCGCTCTCCTGTAAAGTTATGCTCAATGTAGTTATGTTGTTTTTGTAAACATCCCTTCATTTTGTCTTAAAACTTTTTTTTGTAGGCAAGTGTGATGAAAAACGTTGTATGCATCACGGTCGGTAAGATCATTATTGTAAATGAAAATGATATGATAGAAGTACCAGGCAGCATAACCAAACCAACCTGATGTTTTGTCTCCGACGTGTTCAGATTTAAGTAATCCCTAATTGTTTGCAAATATTTAGACTATTTTCAAGTAGTTTCGTGAAAATATATTTGTTTTGTTTATTTTTTACTTGTGATGAAAAACACTATGTATGCTACGGGCGGTACAAAAGCTTGAAAGCGTAACCCACACCTTTTGTTTAGACTTTACATTTATTTATTCGTAATTTCTTTATACTGCCCTTAACACAATGTACTATTTTTTTATGCCCAGCGGTGGACAGACGTGCTATGCTATGCCATGATATTAACCGGGTGACACAACACATACTCTACATTGGTATAAGTTATACTCAGTAACTATTGCTTTGAGTAGGGCTTCCAAATTTTTTATTTAATTTTTAATATTAGAATTTCCGAAGTATCCGAATATTTGGCCCATTTCAGTTTTCGAATAATACGTCACGAGGTGTTCGAATATTTCATTATTTTTTAATAACCATACAATAAAAATTTTATATTTTACAGATACAATTACAAAATTTTAATACGAATTCCGCATTAATTACAATAGATAGATAATTGTATTATAAAATTGTATTGTTTTACGAATTTTCCTGAAATGTTGGTATACCAAGTATTGGGGTTGTGCTGTAGCACAAGTATTCCCTAAATTAACCAAATGGACAGTTAGGATATACCTACAATGTAATAATCTCTATATAGTTATTTTTGTCTGTTACTGCAGGATAACATGTCTTATTGAAATATTTGACGTTAATATTATGCTTAGGTATAGTAATTTTACCCGCAATTTAAACTCCTTATGTCATCTTAAAACTATTCCAATATTGATTCGAATATTACAAAATAATAAAATAAGTAAAAAAAGTTTTAAGTTAAACGGTTTTTATTGCACCAAAAACTAGAAAATAATAATTTATTGTATCTGACCTTAGATGCTACTTTCTGTAGACTACTCACATGAAACTATTATCACTGTAGGTAGTCTTCCCAAGTCGGATGCTGAAAGCCACGTTTAGCCTCTATGTCAGTGCATTAAGCGTTAATCGAAAACTTTTACCATACTAAAATAAAAACGTGGGGCGTACGCAATTGTGATTAAGTCATTATATATTTAAGAACATACATAGAAATCAAGACAGGAATAGTGTAATAAGTTTTGTTCTGTCCTTGATAAACCTGTAGGTTTCTTTATAATAACGCCCCACGTTTTTATTTTAGTTTGGTAAAAGTTTCCGATTAGGTAACGCTTAATCCACTGACATAGAGGCTAAACGTGGCTTTCAGCATCCGACTTGGGAAGACTACCTACAGTGATAATAGTTTCAGGTGAGTAGTCTACAGAAAGTAGCATCTAAGGTCAGATACAATAAATTATTATTTTCTAGTTTTTGGTGCAATAAAAACCGTTTAACTTAAAACTTTTTTACTTATTTTATTTTCAAGTTTTTAGTGCAATTGTAAAAATAATTTCCGATACTATAGCTACTTATTCTAGATTGAAGATGTTGTTTATAATATGTAATACAAATTATGCATCCTGAGTAGCGCTTATACTTTCGCGCTTTCATCACAAATCACAACACATATAATACCGTAATGAACATAATTTTATGTGTAACGGGAGGCGAATCCCTACTGAATAGATATTTTCAGAAATCTGACACTAAAAAAATGTTATTAAATATCTCGATCGACAAATGAAAACCAAAAGCTGGGCGTGGTGAATGCACCTAAGCTTGAATGCCCGAAGTGTCTCAAATGGACGTGTTATTTATACTATAAGTACCTTAGATAACAGAGATCACTAGATCCACTCACGCTGACACTTTATCAGCTGGAGGGCCGCAGGCCCGACGGTTCTCCCTACGCGATCCACTCACGCTGTCACTCTATCAGCTGGAGGGCCGAAGGCCCGACGGCTCTCCCTACGCGATCCACTCACGCTGTCACTCTATCACTTGGAGGGCCGCAGGCCCGACGGCTCTCCCTACGCGATCCACTCACGCTGACACTCTATCAGCTGGAGGGCCGCAGGCCCGACGGTTCTCCCTACGCGATCCACTCACGCTGTCACTCTATCAGCTGGAGGGCCGTAGGCCCAACGGCTCTCCCTACGCGATCCACTCACGCTGTCACTCTATCACTTGGAGGGCCGCAGGCCCGACGGCTCTCCCTATGCGATCCACTCACGCTGTCACTCTATCAGCTGGAGGGCCGTAGGCCCGACAGCTCTTCCTACGCGATCCACTCACGCTGTCACTCTATCACTTGGAGGGCCGCAGGCCCGACGCCTCTCCCTACGCGATCCACTCATGCTGACACTCTATCAGCTGGAGGGCCGCAGGCCCGACGGTTCTCCCTACGCGATCCACTCACGCTGTCACTCTATCAGCTGGAGGGCCGCAGGCCCGACGGCTCTCCCTACGCGATCCACTCACGCTGTCACTCTATCACTTGGAGGGACGCAGGCACGACGGCTCTCCCTACGCGATCCACTCACGCTGACACTCTATCAGCTGGAGGGCCGCAGACCCGACGGTTCTCCCTACGCGATCCACTCACGCTGTCACTCTATCAGCTGGAGGGCCGCAGGCCCGACGGCTCTCCCTACGCGATCCACTCACGCTGTCACTCTATCAGCTGGAGGGCCGTAGGCCCGACGGCTCTCACTACGCGATTCACTCACGCTGTTGTCACTCTATCAGATGGAGGGCCGCAGGCCCGACGGCTCTCCCTACGCGATCCACTCACGATGTCACTCTATCAGCTGGAGGGCCGCGGGCCCGACGGTTCTCCCTACGCGATCCACTCACGCTGTCACTCTATCAGCTGGAGGGCCGCAGGCCCGACGGCTCTCCCTACGCGATCCACTCACGCTGTCACTCCATCAGCTGGAGGGCCGTAGGCCCGACGGCTCTCCCTACGCGATCCACTCACGCTGTTGTCACTCTATCAGATGGAGGGCCGCAGGCCCGACGGCTCTCCCTACGCGATCCACTCACGATGTCACTCTATCAGCTGGAGGGCCGCGGGCTCGACGGCTCGTTCTACGCTATCTACTCACGCTGTCACTCTATCAGCTGGAGGGCCGCAGGCCCGACGGCTCTCCCTACGCGATCCACTCACGCTGACACTCTATCAGCTGGAGGGCCACAGGCCCGACGGTTCTCCCTACGCGATCCACTCACGCTGTCACTCTATCAGCTGGAGGGCCGCAGGCCCGACGGCTCTTCCTATGCGATCCCCTCACGCTGTCACTCTATCAGCTGGAGGGCCGTAGGCCCGACGGCTCTCCCTACGCGATCCACTCACGCTGTTGTCACTCTATCAGATGGAGGGCCGCAGGCCCGACGGCTCTCCCTACGCGATCCACTCACGATGTCACTCTATCAGCTGGAGGGCCGCGGGCTCGACGGCTCGTTCTACGCGATTTACTCACGCTGTCACTCTATCAGCTGGAGGGACGCAGGCACGACGGCTCTCCCTACGCGATCCACTCACGCTGACACTCTATCAGCTGGAGGGCCGCAGGCCTGACAACCCGCCCTACGCGAACCACTCACGCTGTGAGTTTATCAGCCGGAGGGCCGCAGGCCGGACGGATCAGCTGGAGGGCCGCAGGCCCGACGGCGCTCCCTACGTGATCCACTCACGCTGTTACTCTATCAGCTGGAGGGCCGCAGGCCCGACGGCTCGCCCCACGCGAATCACTCACGCAGTCATTCTACCAGCTGGAGGGCCGCAGGCCCGACGGATCGCCCTACGCGATTCACTCACACTGTCACTCTATCAGCCGTGACCCTATGAGTCTATCAGCCGGAGGGCCTCAGTAATGACATACGGTACTAAACCATGATCGTGTACAATGGGCCACATAAGAAGGCTCAAAGTCACCCAAAGGGCAATGGAGAGGCCTATGCTAAGAGTCTCTTTGCGAGATCGGATTAGAAATGTGACCATCCGCAGCAGAACCAACGTAACCGATATAGCTCTTCGAATCGCTAAACTGAAGTGGGTGGGGCTCGTCGGGCGTGGAAACGATGGCCGTTGGGGCGGTAACGTTCTCGAGTGGCGGTCACGTACCGGAAGGCGCAGCGTGGGTAGGCCTCCCCACAAGGTGTACTCATGGCCTGGTGAAAGTCGCTGGATACTGGCGGCACGGGGCCGGTCCTTGTGGCAATCTTTGGGGGAGGCCTATATTCACCAGTGAACGTCTTTGCTGTTATGATGATGATCATGATAATTGAATCCGTATGTTTCTACCAAATATCTAAAGCAGTACTTCAAAATCTACATATCGCTAAACCTAGCGGTTGTGGCAGGCAGTAACACTGGAGTATCAGATTTGAGGAGTTGGACGTTAGTATTAAATTCTTCTTTTTTTATACCACGTCGGTGGCAAACAAGCATACGGCCCGCCTGATGGAAAGCAGTCACCGTAGCCTATGGGCGCCTGCAACCTCAGGGTGTCACATGCGCGTTGCCGACCCAATAAAAATAACGTTGGCACAACAAAGTGGCTCCACTCCACCTGATCGTAAGTGAAAAGTAGAGCCCAAATCGCGGCGGCAACGAACAGGAGACAATCAGTAACCTGTTAGTTGCCACCGCCTTGCTGGCCCGCTAGATGCTGGTAAATACACCGGCTGACCCCGAAACACGGCAAACACGAAGGTAAGTCATTTCACGGGCGTTTACACCGAATGTACGGTGGTAGCCAACCAGGCGGGTACT